>CAUYPK010029198.1:0-28101 GCA_963574355.1 Loris lydekkerianus
ACAAATGCCTACATACAGTAACTAAGAAAATACCATGAAGGCTACACTGAACAGTTTGATGAGAATACTTCAGATTGTATATGAAAGCAGCACATTGTACCCCTTGATTGCACTAATGTACACAGCTATGATTTAACAATAAAAATAAATTAATTTAAAAAAAAAAGAAGAGGAAAGAGATATAGGGGTGTGCCAAGTTGATGCATAAATCTGCATTGGAAAAATTGTGTTGAATATGAATTTTTGAACTATTATAAGCACCTTTCTCTGTAAGTCTCTATTCAGTGACTACTACTTTGAATAGTAGCTTTATCTCAATGATTCCAAGAGTTATAATTATGCTCAGAATTATCTCCTGAGCAGCAGACATCTATATCCAGTTGGACTTTCCTACTCAGATCTTCAATGGAACCTCAGTCTTAGTATGACTCCAAAACAACCTCTTTGTCTCTTGTATCCCTGGCTTTGATAAAGATTTTCTCCCCTCTCTCCATTTCATTTCTTAGAGTGTCACATTGGCATTGGTGCCCTTGTTCAAGCTGGAGAAACAGGTCATCTTGCAGTCCTCCTGTTCCCTTGTTCCTCTAGGCACCTTGTCATGACATTGCAAAATAGCACTTTTTTTTTTTTTTTTTAAGACACAGTTTCACTATGTTGCCTTCGGTAGAGTGTCGTGGCATCACAGCTCACAGCAACCTCAAACTCTTGGGCTTAAGCAATTTTCTTGCTTCAGCTTCCCAAGTAGCTGGGACTACAGGTGCCCACCACAAGGCCCAGCTATTTTTGTTGTTGTTGTTGTTGTTGCAGTTGTTTAGCTGGCCCAAATCAGGTTCAAACCCACCACCCTCAGTGTATGTGGCTGGTAACTACTGTGCTATGGGCGCCAAGCCAACAATAGTACTTTTGATACACCTCACCACTCTGCCTTGCCTTCATATCCTGTTGGATGCTCCTCAACTCGCGGCCTTCTTTGTGTTGGTTTGTATAATATCCTATATATCCCCCTTTGCACTATGTCCTAAATTGTAATCTTTGAGATGTATGTATTTAAAAAAAGAACTCTTAAAATGCTTCCTTTCCATAACATTTTCCTCCCAGTACTGCAATTCTGATAACAGATATTAGTCAAGAAAGCATGATTACCATGCTTAATATTAATTAAAGAGATAAAGGATTTAAGTATTTATATTAAAAATATGTCTAGCTTCTTACAATACCCTAACATGACTAGATCCATTGTGAACTTACAGAAACCAGTTTGCACTCATTTATATTTAGGTTAGAGGAATACATTCCACAGATTATTTGATACTGTAGATGAACTTTTTTTTAAATTCTTCTATTAAGGTTATTATTGTATTCATGTAGTATTATGGGAACTGGTAAAACTCTCCATGAAAATAAACAAATTCTTAAAAAACCTTTTTTCTCTAAATTAATGACAAGATCACCAAATTTTCACTAATGAATTAACGATGTATCTGTCAGAATATTTTTGAAACTCACTTCAAATTTTCTTTGATTTGAATTGAAATAATTTAATCTATAAAAGCCTGCTGTAACAAACTTCAGGTAATATGATGGCTTTTTCTAATACTCTATAACACAAATTAAGAGAGTGTCTTAGGGTACAGTACAATATTTGAATGTAAGAAATAGTAAGCCCACAGACATGGCACAAATAGCTTTAGAAATGAATGAAAATATAGTAAAAATTGAGCAGAGTAAATAAAATTTTGCTGCCTCACAATACCTAAGTTATCTGTCTGTGCATATTTAATACCTATAAGATTTTCTTGTGTGATGTATCATTAGTTGTGTTGTGTCTACTTCATACATTTCAATTTATTACAAAGAAAAGCTTTCAAATATTCTTAAACTTTAAGGTGGAATTATTATCACTGTTATCATCACCTAAGAGAAAACTAAATTATGATGAGGAAGTAAAGGTGAAGATAACGCATTGATAATAAAATATAGCAAGAAAGAAATCACTCTCCTAAATTACATAAACTATGAGTAAATATACCAGGAACAGAATAACTGCAATTCAAGGGTTGACACCGAATCTGTTTTACTCAATGAAGGGTTGTTTATGACAATCAATATTGCCACTCATTTTTGATGATCTTTTGTGTCCTCTGTGCCTTGCATTAAACGCGTCAACATGTTTGATTTTTAATTTAGCCTTGTTAAAGTAATTTAGTTCAACCTTCACTGAGGAAATGTTATTTGCAATGACAGCAGATTCTGTTCTACCTCTCAGGGCAAATGGACCGTCAGCCTTATTGTCAAGTGTTGAGTTGACATTGCCAAGAAGCTAATGAGACAAGTGATCTCTGACTTTTAACACTTGGGTGGAAAGGATTTATTGCTGCTTGTAGTTTAGGTTCTTTTTTTCTAATTTATATATATTTTTTCCTTTTGAGACAGAAGCTCACTCTGTTGCCGAGGCATCATCATAGTTCACAGTAACCTCAAACTCTTCAGAATAGATCCTCATGCCTCAGCTTCATGAGTAGCTGGGACTACAGACACTGGTCACAACATCTAGCTAATTTTTCTATTTTTGGTAGGGATGGGGTTCTTGCTCTTGATGGGGCTTGTTTCAAACTCCTGAGCTCAAGCAATCTGCCCATCTTGGCCTCCCCGAGTGCCAGGATTACAGGCACGAGCCACCGCACCCGGCCCATGTAGTTTTGATTCTACAGACATCTTCACTTGTCCTCTCATCACATAAGGTGACAATCTCAGTCATTCATGACTCCACCTGCCCCAAATCGCTTTAGGCCGTATTTCATGTCCAATTCAAACTTTTGCCATATTACAACTGTGGCTCTTCAGTAACTTTGTCATTAATCTGCTCACCGTTATGTGGGAAAAGCCATCTAGACTACTGTGAAATTAATCATGAAGAAGCCTCATCTCTATTCAATGTGTGCATTGTGCGTTATTCAGGTGACAGATGCCCTAAATTCTCTGACTTCACACTACACAGTCTATGCTTGCAACAAAAGTGCACTCGGACCTCATACATGTATACAAATTAAAAAGGCCAATTTCTATTCATGCATCTCCCAAAACTGTAGTGTCTTACATAACCTACAAGCTAATGTCTAAAATTCTCCACCTTGTAGTTAAGGTATTTGTTAGTTGCCTAAGTATTTTAGTCACCCTGGCAGTTGCCAACACTCCTCGTACCCAGCTCACTCTCTCCCTTTCTCTTCCTTCCATCCCTTTACCAAGACCATCCTCCTTATTCATTGTAGCTCTCTGTTCTGAGAAATCTCAGGACAGATCTCCTAGACTAGCTCTTCCTCTAACTGCCATGTCACCCTGAAACCCAGTGGTCCTTGGCTTATCACTGGTTTGGTTTTTGTGTATATCTCCTTGAGTTACTAATTATATTTTGAACTATTTCATGAAAGGGGCTTTTCTTTACTTTCTCCTAAGCTATGCACATTAGCCACTTGGGACTCATTTTATAGATCATTTAATTTCCACTCACCATTGATAACATTAGATACATAAAAGAAAATAATTCCTTTTGCTAGAAGAACCAACATACATTTTTAAAGTAAAAGAAAGGACAGAGTTCCATGTCTGTGTCCATGTGCTATTCTATACAACTAATTTAAAATTTCAAATAATTTCAGGGACCTCTGCTAAACCTTACAAAGGTTGGACATTATTTGTTCAATTATTCATTGTCTAATACTCCGCTCTCAACTAAAACATGAATATTCTAGAGTAGAGAACTTGGTTCTCCTATTAACTACTATATCCTTCGCATCTAGAAAAGGATCCAGCATGGGTGAATAAATATTAAATAAGTATCTGTTGAATGAATGAATGTATTACCAGTACTTAGCAGAGCTCATGGTGCTCAGTAAGCAATCAAGAAATATGGGTTAAATGAATAAAACAATAAATTGCAAATATTAATGAACAACATAGCAAAGCCAATGTGTGGGAATAGTCTGAATATCATTCTGAAGACTCCTTAGCACTGTTGTTATAAAATTTGTAAGTAACATTTGACGCCAAACACAGCTTCTTAGGGAACAATGACTAAAGAAAGCATCATTAGGGCATGTGAAGAGACTGGTCTGGAACTCACCTCAGAAATCCCAGGATAATGTGGCTGACCATCATCTTTATCAGACCAACTCCCTCTGAATGGTGTTCCCAATGGCCAACCCCCCATTTGGTTGAAAGAGAGGAAAAGGAGGGAAGGTGACTGTGGTCATAGGAGGTCAATGCAGGAGATTCAAAGAATAAGAAAGCAGAAAGGACCTATTATATAAAATGAGAGGCTAAAGTAAAACCGAAAATGCAAGGCCCTTTGTTCAAAGACAGGATGAAAGTACCATTAAATGTCCTAAAATATGCATCTACTAAAATATGCTTTCCCTGCAATCTCTTTTGACCCACCATGGTGTATTCTATTTGCTAGTGGAGGTTAGCTCTCTTGGCATGTGAATAGTCACCTGGATAATGCAGAGACTCACAGGTGCCCAGGAAACCCACCTGCCAGTTGGCATGGAAAGGCCCATTCCATGCCAGCCACCTCATACATGCACTGGTCCTGGAGCCCTTCCTGCCAGCCACCTCATACATGCACTGGTCCTAGCTGGAGCTGGGAAGTCAATATCCCCTTCCCGTGGCCACCACCCAACACAGAGTGGGCAGGCATCCCTCTGAGAGAGTGCAATCTCCATGGATATGCTGGGTTCCGGGACCCTGGGGGAGTTCCTGAGTCACCACTGCTAAATTGTCTAGGGATTACGGCCACCATTTCCTTCCCGGGACATAGCTGGGTATGCACTGCTGACCCTAGCCTAACCTGAGTTCTTGCCTGGGTCCCCATAAACATCAAAGAGAAATGGAGAAATGAGGATCTCAACCTACAGATACCTCAGACAAAAGGCTTCTGCTGTCATGGGGCAAGGGCAAAGAGGGGACTGCTGGCCTTCCAGGGACGTGGGGAGCAGAGAATTGGCAGCTGGCTAGAGACCCATCCTGAGCAGGTAGATCACATGTGAGCCAGGTTCCAAGTCCTAAGTCCCTGGTGTGTGCTGTCTGTCCCATCTACTGTAACTTACAAAATAAAAATTCAAAGATAAAATCCTTAAGAATTTCATGACTGGATGGAAAAACACTATACCCCAAGAGGAGGATGCTTCTTTGTGTGACCATGTTGGTCACAGGCCTGTGAAGCCAGCCTGAGGGCACATGTCAAAAAATGAAATTAAGCTAGGGATGTGGTCTTGCAGCTCTGACAGGACAGTGAGGAGTAAGGACCAGGGCGCATTCCAGAGATTTGGGTGGGTCCTATCACTAAATGCATCTAGACTGGCACTGTCTAATCTCTGTGTAGACCTGGAACATAATGTGCAGTGGTTTCTATTGCAGAAAAATGCACTGCAGTTTCTATAAGCCAGTGATTCTACAAGAAAAATAAAATTTGGAAAGATAGCAAAGAATTTCATTCAGAGATTTGAAATAAAAATAAGAAAATGAAAAAAGAGAGAAGGTCAAAGGCGAGTCTTCACTGGGTAAGGTAATGACTTGTGCAGTGTGCAGAACTTATTTATGTCAGGGTTATCTGAGTTTATGAAATATGTGATATTTTGTTCAGACCAATATAACTACCACAGTTAGTTAACAGTGTCATATGGAGCTATGCACAGATCTAAAGAGTATGTATAGGGAATCTCTAAAATGGGGAGAAGTTCATAACATTTGGTGAGCTCAGTCAAGGTCCTGGGAACTTCACAAACACAATTTGGTTCTCACACACACAATCTAAGGCACACTTCATGTCGATTTTTTAGATAAACAAAATAGAGCTGGTCAATGGCATGTAACTAATTAGTCTAATGGCAGGAAAGGAGAAGGGGCTGAACAAAATGAATTTTTAACTTAATAGATTTTCTACAATGGGCAGAAACCTTGCATAGTCAGAAAAATATATTTAAAAAGGGTAATGAATACTAATCATCTATTCCTAATGTGGAGGTTAGATTTATGAAGAAACAAAGAAGGTGACATTTAAACTCATTCATTAGACTTATCTTGTTCTTTATTACTTGTTTTCCTCACAAGTCTCACTGAAGAATATCTTGGGAAGAAAATAAATCTCTTTTATACTAATATACCTTCACCCTAAACAGCTATATATGCAGCAGGAAAGCATTGCCCATAGGAGGAAGGAAAGTTAGAGATGATTATAAAATTTTTGCAAGTGCGTTCTACACCAATATCTTAATAAACATTTCTGAAAAACTCATAATAGAAAGTTCTGAAAGTGTTTTCACTTTATAATTTAACTATATTTTAATTTTCCCCAAAGAATTTGTTCCATCTTCAAATGTTTTTGGTCTCTAAATTTTCTAACTAAAGTTATTTAGAGATCTTCAGAGTATATGTGAGTATATGTATGATTTTCTGATACAAGAATGTTTACTTTAATAATAATTATCAAATAAGAATTCTTAATTTTATTTTTTTAAAAACATAAGTTCATTTCGAAAAGTTTCTCCTAAATTACTCCTCCAAAGAGATAGCATATTAATTCAATTAAAGCAAAATTGGTTGAAGATGGTCTTATAAATTTTACTGAGTTGAAATACAAAGTCATAAAATCTATTGAAAACATTCTATTTAGTTTCAAAATACTTACAGATTAATAGTTTGCTTAAAATTCCAAATTGAAGATTTTGGGGGAGAGTTAATCTTTATAGATACAATCATCTTACTATATTACCCCAAATCCTAAAAAGAAAATTGTCTCAAAAATACTTTAAGGAGTGGAACCTGTAACTCAGAGGCTGGCGTGTTCCAACCCTGCCCAGGCCAGCTAAAACAATGACAACTGAAAAAACAACAAAAAAAATAGCCAGGTGTTGTGGCGGGCACCTGTAGGCCTAGCTACTTGGGAGACTGAGGCAAGAGAATTGCTTAAGCTCAAGATATTGAGGCTGCTGTGAGCTGTGACACAATGGCTCTTTACCCAGGCTGACAGCTTGAGACTTTATCTCAAAAAAAAAAAAAAAAAAAAAGTATATATATATATATATATATATATATATATATATACACACATATTTTTTTTTAAGGATTCTTGTTAGAAAAAATGACAGAGGACATATTAATGCATTTTTAAAAATCCTAATTCTAAAATAAAAATTAAATCTCTATGAATTAATGAATTTCAAAATTTAACTTTTATACTTTTATTATCAATCCCATAGGATATTCAGTAGACTTCATATTAGCGAAAAAAAGTGAATCACAGTCAATACACTAGTATTTATCTATAACATTCATGATTAAGTCTGGGGCTGTTCTCCACTCTTTTGTTACCATTTTCTTAAGAATAGTGCTATCTAGGTCCAGTACCAATTCCAAACTCATTAATCCAATTCATTTCTTAGGCATGATAATAAAAAGACATACAAGAAATAGGAGTTATGTTCATTTATCAATTGTTAATTATAGCCCCTATAATTTAATATCTAAGTAGTATTGAATGATAGTTCTCAGCAAACTGTCTATTATTTTTTGTTCAAAATGTATCATCAGGGTTCCTGAATAAACAGCCACAATGCAAAGGGAATCCCTGTGGCAGAAATGAAGAAATAAAGTGCAGGAAGGATTAGCCTCTGGCCTCCTAGGCTTTTATCTCCAGCATGTCTCAAAACCAAACTGATAGCACCTAACCATTAAAAAGGATTAAAGGTGTTAATTAGACTAAAAGATAGAAACCTATCACCTTTATGTCAGGCAGACCAGACCATCTTCTAATGGATTAAAACACAAACACACACACGCGCACACACACACACACACACACACACACACACATAC
Source organism: Loris lydekkerianus (assembly GCA_963574355.1). Taxonomy (NCBI): domain Eukaryota; kingdom Metazoa; phylum Chordata; class Mammalia; order Primates; family Lorisidae; genus Loris; species Loris lydekkerianus. Next base: position 7,873 of record CAUYPK010029198.1, read on the forward strand.
AAGTACATATGTCTCTACTGAAATCCCATTGAGGATTGTCTCCTGTGGTATTTCTAAACAGAACTTTTTATTTTAAACTATTAAAAATTTTGGACAGTAATTTTCTAGGTAGACTCACTATCATTCCAATCAAAAATTTTTTAACATTCGACACTAAAATATAACCATAGGGGGCTTGCGTAGGACCATAACCAAACTTATAACAATAAGATTCAGAATTGCTAACTCTCATTTCCCCTCCAATTGAGTTTTTTTTATTAAATTAATATTAGATTATTTAGGTATTCTTTTATTTTTCTTTTAGAAGAATAGATCATATGTTAGCCACATATAGAAACTATGGGACGTTTCATGATGAACTTGAAGTATTCCATTGTTATTTGCCAGAAGAAGGAAAAATAATTATCCAAGGTAATAATGCAGGAAATAATTAGGTCTAAGTCATTTTATTTCTCTTTACATTTTATTATTTTAAAATTTATACATTTCCATAGTCGAAAAATAAGGGAACACCTGTGAATTTTATAATCAATATGTTTATAATACGTACATATGATTACAAATGCAAATATATACACATATATGTATAAATCAGTATGTTTATGTATTCACATATGTGTACATTTCCTTCTGTATGTGTGTATGCATGGGTTTGTATAATACATACACACAGTCATGTGCTGTATAATGTTTTAGTCAATGATGGACCACATACATCTATGACAGTGGTCCCATAAGATTATAATGGAACTAAAAAATTCCTACTACCTAGTGACATGGTAATCACTACGGCTTTGCAGCACAATGCATTACTGATCAGTCTGTGGTAAGGCAGGTTTAAACAAACCCACTCACCTTCCAGCTGTCTAAAAGTACAGCAGTACATAGCACTTGAAGATAATAAATCACTATGCTATTAGTTTTTGTATTTACTATACAATATTTTAATCATTATTTTAGAGTATACTTTTCCTACTTATAAAAATACAAGTTAACTATAAAAAAGCCTCAAGCATGTCTATCAGGAGGAATTCCCAAAGAGGCAATGCTGTCACAGGAGGTGACATCCATAAGATGGCTTGTGAGTTTGCTGATACTCTCTCTTTCTGTTTTTTGAATGTAGGCATCTAAAATGATAAATTTACCTCTCAAAACTGCTTTTGCAGTATCCCATAGGTTTTAGTAGATTGTGTCGTCATTGTTGTTATGCTCAAGGAAGTTAGTGATTTCCTGTTTTAGTTTCAACTATATGTAATCTATTTTATTTTATTTTTCGAAACAGAGTCTCACTTTGTTGCCCTCAGTACAGTGCTTTAGTGTCGTAGCTCACAGTACTCTCAAACTCTTGGGCTCAAGTGATTCTCTTGCCTTAGCCTCCTGAGTAGCTGAGATTATAGGTACCTGCCACAATGCCTGGGTAGATTTTGGGTTTTGTTGTTGTTGGTTTCTTTGCTTGTTTTAGAGATGGGGTCTTGCTCTTGCTCAGGCTTGTCTTGAACTCCTGAGCTCAGGCAATTCATCCACCTCAACCTCCCAGAGTTGTAGGATTAAAGGTGTGAGCCACTGCACCCAGCCTTGTGTGTTAGCTTTTAACAACAAACAAGAAAAATTTAAAGCAAAATAAAATTAAAAATATTTAAAGTAGAAAAAGCTGATACAGACTTAGGATATAAAGAAAGGCAATATTCTTCTGCAACTGTAAAATGTGTTTGTGTTTGAATTATTACAAAAGAGTAAAAATGTTTGAAAAATTTAAAAATTTAAATTATAGTGTAAAAATTTATAGTATATTAAGGTTAATTATTGAAGAAAGAAAATTTTTTATAAATTTAGTGTAGCCTAATTAGAGCATTTATAGAGTCTACGGTAGTGCACAGTAACGTCCTAGCCCTTCACATTCACTGACTCACCCAGAGCAACTTCCAGTCCTCCAAGTTCCATTCACGGTAAGTTTGCTATAAGGTGTATTATTTTTTATATCCTATATCACATTTTTACAGTAACTTTTTCATGTTTAAATATATTTAAATACACAAATGCTTACCTTTTTGTTACAATTTCCTAGAGTATTCATTATAGTAAAATGCAATACGTTTGTGGCCTCAAAGCATTTAGTCTCGGAGTGTAGGAAGCTATACCATCTAGGTTTATGTAAGTACACTCTATGATCTTCACACATACCAGTCACCTAATGACACATTGCTCGGAATCTATTCCAATTGTTAAAAAGACATGACTGTATATACCTGCACATGTGTTGCAGATTCTATTGCATGAATATGTTCTATTCTCTCTCAAATACTAAATATTTTTATTTCATCATATGAAAAATAAAATCATTAAACATGGTGTGAAATATGTGGCTAGAAATAAATGAAATAATCAAAATGTTTTATAAAATAACAGCATTTAGACATATTGAAGGCAACTACTACAAGAAACATCAAAAACATAATTTAAAAAATGTTTTGAGCATATAATAAGAACGAATTAAAATACCCATGTAATAACTTCATGTGATGATACTACATTACAAGGGCTGTGCTACTACTGTTCCTTCCCCTGCCCACCCCCCCACCCCACCCCCGGGTCTAAGTTGAAACTGTAGCCACACTGCCACTGCCATACACACTGCTTGTTGGAGCCTATGTCATAATATCATCCATCTTCCCAGGGCCACATTGCCACACAGACATTACCCTGGTAACTATGTGGAATGCTCACTTCGGCACTCTGTCATTGCCACTGTTATGTCCTGTTTCTAGGACCTTGCCATTAGAGAGAACAAGACCTCCCTTTTGTGGGTAGTTTTCACATTCACTCCCAGCCTGATGCTAAGGGATATCTTCTTGGCTAGTACTTCCCTATGTAAGGAAAAAAGAAAACAGAAGGATCCCTGCAGCCCTTATTACTATCACAGCCCTAGTCACTAATGCCGCTGTGCACTCTTGACTACCAAGGATCTCTGAAGTATTGTCAGGCATTTAACTCAGCTGATGGAGCTGCATGGAGACAACACTGTTGTTCCCAGCCCAGAGATGCTGTACCCCACCCTGATGGTGCCCTAGTAGCCATCCACAGTGCAAGTCTTTGTCCAGTGAATCCAGTCCAAGATGAGAGGAGGTAACTTCTATCTCAAATGCTCAAATATAAATCCAAGGCAATTAGAAACAATAACAGTACAAATCAAGAGACATTGCACTACCAAAGGAACACATTTTCTGGTAAGTAACCTCAAAGAAATGGAGATCTTATGTGAAAATGTATTAGATCATCTACTGGCTTCATATTAGTATTGAGTACATTGGATACATGCTTTTCTTGTGATTTTTTTACTAAGAAAAATGTGTTTCAACTCCCTCCAGGTTAATACAAAAGAGAAAAAAAAAATTCAATTCAATTCAAGTTGGGGGGAAAAGTAATGAGGGGTGTGTGCTCCCACTTAATAGGCACAATATAAGGTTCTATGGCACATCTCTGGGGTGTGGGACATAAACATTGTAACCTAGATGTTTGCACCCTCACATAACCTGGAAAAAAAAAAAAAAAAAACCTCTTAAAAAGATGGAGATCTACAAGTTACTTGATAAAGAATTAAAAATAACTATTTTAGGGAAGCTCAGCAAGACACAAAAGCACACAGATAGTCAGATGAGTTCTGAGAAACAAATATCAAGAGAAATATAAATTCAACAAGGAGATACAATCATAAAAATGAATCAAACAGAAATTCTGGGACTCAGGAACACAACGACTGAAGGAAATAATGAAATAGAAAGTATTTAAAGCAGACTTGATCAAGCAGAAGAAACTGCAACCCAAAGACAGATCTTCTGAAATTATTGTGTAAAAGGAGACAATTAAGATAAAAATGAGTTAACAAAGCCTACAGGACTTATAGGACACCATCAAGTAAATCAATATACACACTGTGGATATACAATATGAAGAAGGGAGAGAGAGTCAGAAAGCTTACTTAAAGAAATAATGGCTAAAAACTTCCCAAATCTTGGGAGAGATATGTATACACAGAGCCATGAAGCTCCAATGTCCTCAAATAGATTCAATCCCTAGGAGACTTTACTGAAACACATTATCAGCATATTGGGAAAAGTTGAGGACAAAGAGAATTTTGAAAGCAGCATGAGAAAAATGACTTACCACATACAAAGAAGTATCCATAAAGCTATCAATGGATTTCTCAGAAGAGACCTAGCAGGCCGGGAGAGAGTGAGGTGATACATTCAAAGGGTTAAAAACAAAAACTAAAACAAACAAACAAACAACAATAACAATAACAATAAAAACCCTGCCAACTGAGAAGACTTTACACAGCAAAGTTATTCTGTAATGAAGACAATGTTTTTTAGATACACAAAAGTTTAATGTTCATTACTACCATACCTGCCTTAGAATAAATACTAAAGGGAGTTCTGACACTAATTAATAACATGAAAGTATATGAAATTACAAAGTATGCTATTAGTGGTAAATACATGGTCAAATTCAGAATACTCTAATACTAAAATGATGATGTGTAAATCACTTTTAAAGACAATAGAAAGGTTAAAAGAAAGCATTAAAAATAACTATAGCTAGACTACTTGGTTAATTTATACACAGTATAAAATTTGTAAGTTGTTATAGCAATAACATAAAATGTGTGTGGGGAAGAAATAGTGTGCTCAATGGTAAAAGTGTAGAAGGTTGTATTGCTTTATTCACAAAAAATGCACACTATACAAAATAACAATATTTCATGCCTTCATAATGATATGTATTAAATAATTTGACTAATGAGAATCACAAGAAAATATGATTTAGATACTAATTTGATTAATTTTACTAAAAATGATTAATAGGTTTCTAAAACATATTAGATCACTTCCCTTATTTTAATTCTAATGATCACAGACTTTTTGCTTTAAATAGTTCTTTGCTGTAGTATCAGAGTATAGCATCCCCAACAAAGTGACAAATTATAATACATATAACATGAAAAGTAATACTTTATTTTAAATAATTTCTTATCTCTTCAATTTATACACCATCAGGTAAACATTGGCTAAAGAAATCAGCTCATCAATTTACTAACAAAGATTAAAGACCTTGAGGTATAGAGTATTTATACTGTGTAATTGTAGAAAAACAACGATAGCCAGATTCTGCCAACCTTTGGATGCATAGTCCCCCTAAACCACCATGATGCTGATCATTGAAACCCAATGAATCAGGAAATTTTGTCCCACATAAGCTTACTTTTTTACCATAAACCTCTGGCTGTTTCAAGGACTAATGCTCAACTGATTAGGCTTTCAAGCCAGTTTGAAACAACATATAAAAGAGAACAGGTACTTTCACTTTAACATGCTTACTTCTATTATTTAGGAAGAACCATCTGCCGATCCACAGAAAATATCCTTGAATTTTTCTTCTCTCTTTTAGTTGTCTCTGATTCTTGTATCCAATCTTGATATTACAAATGAAAATAAGAGCCAAATAGTATTCACAGTAATTGTAGACATCATGATTTTTTTTTTAATAAGAGAGGAAAAATAAAATACACGAAGCCCAGTAAATCTCAAGGCTCTGGGTTTAAGTTTGACAACAATACACAATCGGTAGCATTTTGTTTTGTGTGTATGAAAAAAGTACTGTTTGAGCAACAGATAGAAGATATTTTTCATTAATATTTTCATCAGGTGATTGACCTCCACTTAGCAACCAATCTGCTTGAAAGAACAGTTTCCATTCACTACCTTTATGTCCTCCCTTTCCATTCCTCAACTCATGCTATTTTGGATTCTATCTCTTTACTTTCACTAAGTTTAGTTTCAGAAGCACATATTTGTCAGGCACATGTATGACATTTATTAATTAGTCCAATGATTCCTTTTAATTTTTGTCTCAGCTGGAATATGACATCTCTGTAAGACAAGATGCCATGGTCTAAATATCTCTGTCTCTCCAAATTTACATGTTGAAATCATAATCCTCAAGGGTATGGTATTAGGAAGTATACCTTTTGAGTAGTGATTAGGTTATGAGGGAAGACCCTTTATAAATGAGATCAGGGCCATTATAAAAAGGGGTCCAGAGAGTTCTCTTGCCTCGTCCACCATGTGCAGACAAAGTAATAAACACCCTTCTATGAAACAAAAAGTGAACCTTCACCAAACACCAAACACCAGGCATAGAGCCTTCCAACACCTTGATCTTTGACTTCTCATCCTCCAGTACTGTTGAGAATACATTTCTGTTTTTAATAAGTCACTTAGTAAATGATATTTTGTTATAGCAGCCAAAGGCAATAACACTATTGGTTGTTCTTAATTTCTTAAAACTCTCATTTTTCTTTGCATCTGGATAACCAAATAGATCTCTCTCTTTCCTTTCTCACTTTGTCTTCTAAGCCGCCTCTTGAATTCATTTTCTTCTGCTTATTCATTAAAAAGTTGGTGTCTGCAGAATTCTGTCCTTTATTATGATCTTATTGTGTATATATCTTCTCTTTGCTTCCCTTACTTCTCCCCTCTCGCTCTCTCTCACCACACTCGCTCTCTTTCTCTCTTCATTCTTTTGGTATTATCAATTTTTATGACTTTAATTATCTATGTGTACATGAAATACACTATATCTGTATCTATACGAATCTCCCCAGCATCAAATTCATCTATTTTATGATTAATTATGTATCCTCCTGTGAATTTTCCATGTTCACGTCCAACTCAACATACTTTGATCTAAAGTGATCTTTCCCTCCAAAAACCTCTTCTTCTAATTATGCCATTCACTATAAAGTGTTATGCCATTTTTTGAGTCCTTAAGACAGAAATAAAGGAATCACGTTTTGCTGTTTGTTCTTCATCCAGAATCATTCAACTATAATATTAACTTAGATTAATTCTTCTGTAATATTCCACTCTTATCCATTGGCTACCTTTACTTTGGTCAATATCTTTCACATGCAATTTTGCAATGACATCCAGCTTTCTAACTATTTTCAATGGCAGCCAGAATAAGGTTTCTAAACTTCAAAACAGTTCATACCATTCTTCTACCTAAAACTTCCTAGTAGTTTGACCTTTGGGGGGATAAAATTCCTTTGTTTTCTGGATTCTAGAACTCATACAACTTCCTCTCAAAACCCAGGCCAACTTTCCAGTCCAATTCAGATTCCAAGGCAGAATTTTTATTCTATGTCAGACTCATGTTTAAATTTATTTAACCATTTGTTTATTTTACTTATTTATTTATTTATTTATAGAGGCAGGGCCTTGCTATTCTACTCAGGCTGGAGCCAAGAAATTCTCCTCAGCCTCTTGAATAGCTGGGTTTAATGACCTATACTACCTTATGTTTAATTTAGACATCAACTATGTTAATAAATCTTCCCTAAAACCTAAGGCAAGATAAGAGATTAGATTTAGTCCCATATTGCCACATTAAATCTTGGTTTCCTCTCTAACAGGAAGAACACAGCCCTGTGAGACAAGGACTGTATAGCTCCTTGATACCTAGCACATAGTAAGTACCCAATCAATATTTAGTGACTGACTGACTGCTTGTCCAATGATAACTAGGGTGGAGCAACAGTTTGTTTTATAAGTGGATGTCAGGTAAGACTGAATTCATTCAAAATTATGTCCTGTCTTAAAGAAGTCTTTTTGTTGAATATTTGAATTTAAATGTTGGCACAACCTGTCAAATGACAGAAAGTTGGCAATGATGTAAGTTACCTCAAACGAGACATATTATTTAGTATGAGAACCAACATTTAGGAAATTGAAATCTCTTTCAGAGATCTTTTAATTAGATAGTCCTTTTTGTTTACATATGCTATTGCACATCCTGTCACTAATAGAAATTAACTTGAATTTCATTTGGAATGCACACTGATACTTATTCTTACTTCCCAGATAAATGCAGCAAAGGATTGCTATGAAGAAATCGCACTTTAAAATTGAAGTAGGTTTAGCTCCCAAAATCCTGAACATTCATTACAGACCCATAAGCTCTGTCATTTCTAAAAACTACAGCTAGGATTGAATGACTTCTCAGCGATTTTTTCCAGTTTTCCATAGTAAACTGTCACCTAACCAACAATTGTTTCTTATTTTAATTCTATGGCATCTGAATTATTCATTGATGAACTTTCAGTATTTTATGAAGCAAAATTGTGTGTATATGTGAGCCTTTATCTAGAGCAGGGACCAAACTATTTGTGGGCATCTAAATTGAGTCATAATGCCAAAGGAATTAAGAGCCATCAGTAATCACTTTATAAGTCAAAGCAAAATTTGTAATCCACTTAAATATTTCCATATATGAAGAGCTTATCTTTGGGGGGGGGGGGGAGGAATTGTTGAATAAGTTAAAATGATTACAATCAGATAAAATAGTTGCATTTTTATTTGTTTCCCTGCACATCAAATTATAACCTAGAAATAATGGAAATAAGGGTAGTGCCTTTGGGATTTTAATTAGTACGTGCAAGTGAAGGTCACAGAAGTGGCTTTGCCATGTACAGCATATAAAGTCCTATTTCATTTATTACAATGAAAGTTCTTCTAGAATGCAGCAACAGTGCTTTTAGTATGCTCTTAAAGGGAGCTTTCTAGAACTTTCTCTAGATGGAGCCTTAATCTGTTTTTCACTTTATTTGCTAATAAGTTAATTCTTCATATTTCTTCATAAGTTTTCCATATTTCCCTCTGTCTTTGCAGACCTAACTTTCCATTTTTCTGTATAGCCAAAGGCTTTTTGATTGAGTTAGAGTCTATTTAAGATCTATAAATAAAATAAAATGAAGTGATTAAGAATTTAAAAAAAATCCTCTCATGAAATACTTTATTTGAAAATATAGATTAACACCTATTGTAAGCGACCATGCTTCAAATCCTAGAAAATTTCTTATGCTGAGGAGAAAATGGTACAGGTTAGCTAAAATTGCTGGAATGCCAAAATCTTCTTAAAAGAAAAATATCACTTTAAATGATATTTTAATAAATCTAATAAATATTTTATTATTTTTATTAGAATATCTTTTTTATTCAAGCAATTGCATAGAAATGACTTTTCAATAAAATTCCATTCTACCCATGGTGACTTTTGAGATATTTTGGCTGGTATTTTAAACAACAGCTTGGCTACACCTTAGAATATATCAAGAAGTCATGAGTTTTAAGATAAAGATGACAGCAAGTAAACACACCCTTCAGTTAGAGACAATTTCATTTTTCTAATCCTATTCTGAATGACTATTTCAGAACGCCAGTGCCAAACCATGAAAAGGTCCCGGAAAGCTGCCTGAGGACTTCCCTCATGGTTTTCACTAACTTTTAGATAAATAGCTTTGATCTTGTCACTGAACTCCAATGAGATATTTTGCACTGCCTTTCTGAGTGCTATGGTATATCTCTGATTCAAAGTCTAAGAAAGAAAGGAAAACACACACACACACACACACACACACACATTGAGAATATGATAAGTTTTGAGAAGAACTGAGAGGTAGAAAAAACAAATGCAAAAATATAGACAAAAATAAGGTCACCATGGTCTGGGATCCATCCTGAAGTTAGTAAACATAAATTAAATCCCAGAATGTCTCCTGTACAGAAGACCCATTTTGTGTTATATCCTCCACTCAATTTGGCAAAAAGGTTCAAATCAGGGGTTGCTGTGGGATGACCTTCTATAACACTAATTACCTTTTTCTGCCAGAATCATTGTGTTACCCTTGTGAGTACTTTGTAAGAAATTGTATATTACTTGCTACATAAATGCAAGATTAGACTTAGTACAAAACAGAAACCAAAAGCTGGGAATGATTAAACAAGGATATTGATTGCTATAATTGCTATTTAAATGCCTAGAACTTCATGAAAACTTAACAAACACACCATGAGCTCTCCTAAAGGAAGGTCTTGAAGAAATATTAAACCTTATTTGCATACAGTATTCTACTACACTACATTAGCCTGCAACCAAGAATCAAGTGGATTATTTTGAATGTAAAAATTATTCAGTCCAGAGAGTAAAGAGCAAGGTCCTGAAATTAATGGATCTTCTCTAAGCAGCAAGCAGGCTCCATGTGGAAGACAGAGGCGAGAACTGGAATTGATTATGTGCATCAGACTACACACCGCAGATGCTCCGGGAAGTCTGCTTACCTGGATGTGTCACTTTTAAATATGCAGGGCAGTGAGTAGGGCGCATGTGTTCACATATTCACACAAACATACAGACATACAGGTTACTTTGAACAATCCAGAAAGTGTTGACCTTCATACAGTGCAGGGTCCTTCAAATATTGATTCAGTTTAATCTTTCTTTACCAAAATGAAATATATACTCCATGTTACACTGAGGTCTGGGCTGAGGATGCACTTCTGTAAATTGAAATAATAAATTAAATACATTTTCTTTTAGTTACCATTGGGCATGACGGTAGTTACTTTCCAGTGGAAGACAACGTTAACTCTCTGTTTATCTTTGTACTTCTTTCTTAAACTGAAAATGGCTTTAGGATATTTGAAAAATATTAACTGAATTCTTCACTTCTTAGGACTTGAAAGCATTTATCTGAAGTTTGCTAATTTTCCTATATAAATTGTGATTTATTATTCTATGAAACCATTGTACCCAAGGAAAGAATGAAGAGAACATGAGGAAGCAGAAAAATCCTTTTTACTAACCAATTTGTACCAACACCTAAATAGAGCCTAATACACAGAGAAGAAATGCCCAAATGCATATTCAACAGCTTTAAGCAAAAGAAATCTTTCTTCAACCCTGTTTTTCTCTTTCCCTGTTCTAGAGAATTAATGTTTTGTTTAGCCATTAATGAGGCATTAAAGATGATTTCACACTTTAAATAACTTAATTTTTTTTTTTGTTGTTTGTTTAAAACCACCAGTAAGCGTTGTCTTTTGACCTTGTTGTCAATTCATGGAATTAAAAACTCAAGAGAGAAGAAAGGAACGTAATTGAGGCCAACAGCTCCCAAACACTGGGCTTAGATCAACCCAATTCTATATATTTTTTTGTTTTGTTTTTGTTGTTTTGCCCATGTCATACTGAGAAAAATAAAAATGATGTATGGAGCTTTTCAAAGCAAAACTTATTAATTTATTAATGTTAACAGAATGACCTCTATTGTGAGATTATGTCTAGTAATATTCTGTAAAGATACGGCTACACATTGATAAAGTGGTAATGATAGAACTTTGTGTTTATCTTGATTTAAAATACTAAGAATATTGAAAAAAGAAAAGTTCTTCCTTATATTCAGCCAAATGAGCTTTTATCACTACTCATTTTAATTCTTTCCTCTGGGGCCAAAAAAAGAAAAGAAAAGAAAAAAAGGTAGTTTTATTTCATAAGAAACTAACCAAATAAAAACATAGATAATGTTCCCCCAAGCCTTCTCCAAGTTATATTCATCTCGCTCCCTCAATACTTTCCCCAATTCATTATATGCGAATAATCTTCCAAAATTATTACTTGGAAATAGACATGTTACTCCAAATGTGGTCTGACTGTGACAGTTACACCATTACATTTTGATGATATATATTTGGTAATGCAGACCACAGTTACCTAATAGTTTAAGGGATGTCTACGCCTGCTCTCCAATATGACTACTTAAGTTCCAGAATCTTCCCTTTGAGAATGAAGGAATGAAAAATACTTAGTGATTGTTTTTGAGCATGAGGACAACACTCAGTTCAGCTCAATAAGAATTATTTAACCACCAAACACTGTGTGTGTTGGAAGTAGCCCTTGGCTTCTAGGAGAAAGATTTTTAAACAATTTCAATCCGTGTTTTCTTTTTATTTATTTATTTGTTTATTTATTTTATTAAATCATAGCTGTGCACATCGATAGGATCATGGGGCATCATACACTACCTTCATAGACCGTTTGACACATTTTCGTCACACTGGTCTACATAGCCTTCCTGGCGTTTTCTTAGTTGTTGTGCCAAGACATTTACATTCTACACTTACCAAGTTTCACATATATCCTTGCAAGATGCACCGCAGGTGTGATCCCACCAGTCCCCCTCCCTCTACCCATCTCCCCCCTCCCTTCTCTTCCGCTCCCCCTTCCCCCCATTCTCAGGTCGCAACTGGGTTATAGCTTGTTTTCAAGGCCATGATAGAGATATACCCAGGGTGGCACCTGTGGCTCAAAGGGGTGAAGCGCCTGCCCCATGAGCCAGAGGTGGCAGGTTCAGTAGAGTTTCTCATTTTTGTAACCCATATTGAAAGAAAAAGGAGACATGATATCAAGAAATGAGCAGTCTGTAACTGACTGTGTAACTAGTCTTGTTAAGTAACGTGCAGCCAATGGCCAATTTAAGCCAAAATTCTTAATGGATTCATCTCTCTTACATGGACAATGTCATGTTATTTACATATCTTTCTCACTGTGTCCTGAAGTTTATAAGTTTGTAAATGGAATTTTAAAATAATCAGAACCTACATATGTCTCTCACATGTGTATTTATTTGGTATTTACAAAGCTTTCTATGGACTTACTATTTTGTAAAGTTATCTATTTGCATAGTTATCTACACTTGCTTTGGTGGCTTTGATTATAATTCGATTATAAGAGATTATAATCTCTTAGAAAAGCAGGTCTACATATATGAAATTTGACAACAAAAAATTCATAGGTAACTGCAGAATGTAGGCAGTTAGGGACATTTGTCTCCAAAGCCATCTTTGACCTTTATGCAATTCACTGAAGTTATCCTTACTTTGCTCATTCACCACAGCTCAATATAATTTCTTCCTTAGATCAACTATTTTGAACTGCTGCTGGTTTTTGGCCTCCTGTCATAATATGAATTTTCTCAGCTTTTTCTTCTGAAATTTAAGAAAAGAATATCAAACCAAAGAGTTTCTTAGATGCAGAATATTTAAGTCTTGGCAGTGAGTGCTACTTGAATTCACATGGAGTTTTTCTTCTGAGAACCTCAGTCTGTAGAAACGTGGCTGTAAGAAGGAGGAGGCTGGACACACGTAGGGCAGTGGTCATGGCCATCCCAATCCCTGGGAGTACAGGTGATTTTCAAAGGGCTCCAGGAAAGGGGAAAAAAATAAAATACAATAGGAAAACCTACATTAATTATATTTACATGAGGGATAAAAGCAGAACTTTCCATGATGAAGAATAATCTTAATTTACTTAGTTTCAGACAAAGGCCAATGAAAATGTGCCTGGCCTCTAAAATACCAACACTAAATTATGGAAATCTTTTTGATCTTTCTTAGAGAGTATGTTTTAAAATATTGCTACCCAAACTGGCTCTGTAGCCTTATCACCCCACCTTCCTCCAAGTCATGTCAGTTGGATTCAGTGGCCAAGATTTTCTATGATAGATAATGTCTACAATTTTATTTTTTTAAGCTAAATATTTTTAATCAATCCCTTTGCTTTCTTCTGGGACATGTTGAAAATGTATCTTGAGTGATGTATATACTGACTATGATTCCATTTACAGCAAAACAATGAAAGCCGTTGGTGATGAGGTACTGGTAATATATTCATACAATACATTGTTAGACATATGGGGATCCAGGTTTTTTCTGTGCTTGTGGAATTTAAAAGGAAACTTCTAGACATGCATTTTACGTACATAAAATATAGTGTTCAAATAGGGACAATGTATGAGAACATCACTACTTGTCAGCTACGTGCTGTCAGCAAAGATGAGTTTTCAGTGCCTGGTATTTTAGACTTCATTATATTGTCCCGTGGAGCATTCCAAAAAAAGTAGCAGGTAAAAAATCAGGAGCATTCAAATGAAATAATACTCAAGGGGGTGAAGAGTGTTTTTTTCCCCCTCAAATTGTCTCTATTGACAGAGTTGACTTCACTTTGCCATTGAACTATGACAAGGTGATTATTTTTAAAAACCAAAATACGGTGCATAATACATTTTAGCCTGAAGCTAAAAGTTAAGTGTGAATATTCATTCATTTTTGCTCTTCGCATGAAAAAAATAATGTGGCCTGAGTAGCAAGTAAAGTGTTAACTTCTATTAATTACATGGAGTTAATGAATAACGTTTACATGTGATAATGTTTAACAAAGGAGAATCCTTTTCATCTTGACACTGAGATTTTGTTGAGGGGGAAGAGAAATTACAGTTTTACTTTTACCGTATTCTGAGTATCAACATATCAGGAAAAATTAATGAATTGAAATAAGTGAAATATATTTTCTTCATAAACAGAACACACACACTCTCACACAAAATTAAGAAACATAAATGCATCGTGTCAGCAGACACATCTACAGGGCCAAAAATTTGTGCTAGGAATCTTAGGCCAGTCTTAAATTAAGTTTAAGGGCTGCCTCTATGATGCCCTCCCATAAATAGAATGGATATAGTGTCCCTTTGTTTCGATTCTGCAAGTGTCCAGAGTTACAGCCAGTGGCATAACTTGTCCAAGGTCAGGCAATAATTCAGGACAAGTTCACCCCCTCCTATCTACATTGTAAAGGGTTTCTCATCAATTCTGGCTTCCTGGTCTGGATGGAGTTTTAAACACACATGCCTTTTTTTAAAAAAAGAGTTAATTCATAAAGTTGATCTGGTCAGAGCTTTGTGAATTAGGCCCACAGAAACTTGCTATATTTGTTTATCTAGAATTTGTGCTTAGCCTAGTATCATACTGTTTTGTTTTGTTTTGTTTTTTTGAAAAAAAGGCTGTGTATTTAATAACATTTCCATACAAGTCTACAGGTAGGAGAATACAAATCTTGGGTAATAAAATTTCTGGTCATATATCCTTTTCAATTTTATTAACCTGGGTTAAATCAAGAAAAATTCACTTATTTTTAAATATTGTCAAGGAAAAATGAAGTCAGGTAGACTTTGAGGAATTCTTTACCTCAATCTAGATAATAAAATCATGGTGTCAGGTACCATTTGCAAAACTCTTGTTCTTTTAAATGTCAAGGTACAATATAGTACATCTTTTCATCTGGACACTCCAAATATCATCCTTACTTATCTCATCTACAGTCACACAACAGTGATTCTGCCTCTATGGTCAACCTCTCCTCACTTCTATGGTCATAGAAATGAGCTTCATGAAATCATTTTACTTTCATAAGAAATAAAAGTTACAACAAAGTTCTCCCTTCTATACTAATAGGTTAAGGTAAGCAATTCTCTCTTGGTTATTTTGATTAACATTATTAATTCTAATATAATATTTTAAATAAGGTTCCTAAAAAAACAACAACGACAAAATCTACTTTGATTCTATGTAAAAGTCCACAAATTTAAATGATATTTATTAATCATTTCATAGGTTTATTTCCTCAAAATTTTACCTGTAAAAGATTACTTTATCTTCTTATAATGCCACAAAAAGAAATTGGTTGGCTGTGTATAGTTTAATGTAACCCAGAAGAAAGGAAAAAGTCAACATTTGGAATGGTAACTACAATGAAAAAATGTGTTTTAAGATTTTATTTAATCCGTATTAAAATCAAGTTTATTTAAATAATACCAGAATTAGGTTAAAGTTACTCTTTTCTTCCCTTTTTGACAACTATCTTTAAGGCTGAAGTAAGATTGCAAAAAAAAATCTTAAATGATTTGAAAGGTTATAATTATTTTTAAGAATTTCTATGTTATACAATTATAAGCAGTTATTGTCTCAACTATAAATAGCCTATGATCCGATATGTGTTGGGGTTAAGCAAGATCTGTTTACACCACAGATGATGGTGTGCCCAATGGAGAAAAACCAGGGCATGACCATTCAGAAAAATATTGATAAGGCTTACTACCTAAAACCATTAATCTGTGCATGGAAAAGGAAATACTATTAAAAAATCAAAATGACAAGTTGGGAAAACATGTAATTCATGTTATAGAAAAAGAGCAAAATTTCCACTTATATAAATTGACCCTTTCAAAATGACAAGAAAAGCAAACCACCAAATAAAAAAAAAAAGATTAAAGTTAAAAAATGTTCAATTTTATTCATAACTAGGGAAATACAAATTAAAACTATGTGAAGATAACATTTTTCCCTACCAATTTGATGAAGATGAAGAATTTGATAACATACTGCATTGGGAAGAGGAAAGAAAACAAACAGACCCTCTTTTACTTGAATATCACTGAAAATTGCTAAAACCCTTAGGAATATAATTTGACATTATCTATCAAAATTTAAAGCTCATGTCTTTTCCCTGAGTAACTCATAGCTTTTAGGAATTTACTCCACAGATAAATGTGGTCACATTCAAATAACATGTATATTCGTAACAGAATATTTTACTAATAGCAAAGTGGAAGCAACCTAACTAGTTATCAACCAAGGACTGATTACATATATTATATTTAGAAAACATGATACAATTCAGCTACAAACACAAATGTGGATGTATTCTGCATATTGATATGGAAAGAATTTGAGTGTATATCATGAAGGGGAATAAAATAAGGCATGAAACTTTGCAGAACCTTTTGCTTCTCGTGTTATAAAAGGGGGAAGAATGTCTATTTATATTTTCATGTAAATACTTTTATATGCTAAAGGTACCTCTGGATAAATACAAATTAAAGGGATAAAATAGATGTCTTGGGTAGGGAAACTGTATAACTAAAGAAGGGACAGAATAGAGACTCCTTGGAGAGTCTATCACATTCTAAAATAGCATTTATAAGCAGAAATTAAGGAATTCATAAGATAATACAGGGTTTTTTAAAAAAGTTTTTAATCCCCCAACATACTAGAAAACTCAGGGCCTGTGCATTGTAAAATAAATTGGCCATGGCATTCCTCAAGAGACAAACTCTCACTATCGTTAACTGTAGCCTTAAATAGAACACAAAGCTGTCATCAGCTGACCTGTGAATCACCATAATCTCCATATCATCATGTATCCACAAAAAGATACCCCATAAAGTGGCAAACAACGTTGTCAGTAAACGACATAAAATTAACATATGAAGATTACATGATTGATTCGGCATCAATAAAGAATAAGCACATTTATCACTTGGAGTTAAGGTTATGGACTTAACTAATATATCTGCATTTCCTTGTTAAGACATCCCTGTGTAAAAATGTCATACAATTTCAAAATGGCCACCTGGGTACAATTTGGGATAGAAAACAAAGCAAAACTAGCTTGTTTATAAGGAACAAACTAATTAGATTGGTATCATTAGCCCAGACCTTTAACCAAATGAGTTAATTTAACTCCAAATTACACAGGAAAATGGGGAATCTTATTGACCATTTTATAGGACAAAGTACAAATGAAAATGTGAAAATTCATAAATCTCATCAGAAATAAAAAGCTCTTAGAAGAGGACTGATATGCAAGTTAAGCTTTACCACTCAGTGTGTCTAGAAAAAAAAAGTCACTATATTTTTCTATATCTTAGTACAATGAAGATAAGTACTTCTTTACATAGTTTTCAAAAAATAATCTTTTTAAAGCAATACTGAAGGGGGATAAAAGCTAGAGGTGTAACATTACCCAAAATACTCTATAAAGCCATAGCAACAAAACCAGTACAATACTGCATAAAAACGACACATTGATCAATAGAACAGAATGCATTTATAGCTAGCACATTTTCCACAAAAGTTTCAAAATATACCATGGGCAAAGGATAGACTCTTCAATATATGATGCTAGGAAAACTGGATATCCATATGCAGAAGAATGAAACTTGACCATGCTATCTCACCATATCTAAAAATCAAATCAATATGGAATAAAGACATAAAACTATACCCTGAAATTATAAAACTACTATAAGAAAACATTAAGGAAATGCATCAGGACATGGATCTGGGCAAATATTTGTTTTTTTGTTTTGTTTTACTTTGTTTTTTGAGACAGAGTCTCAATATGTCACCCTCAGTAGAGTGCTGAGGTGTGATAGCTCATAGCAACCTCAAACTCTTAGGCTTAAGTGATGCTCTTGCCTCAGCCTCCCAAGTAACTGGAACTACAGACGTCCACCACAATGCCCATTTTTTTGTTGTAGTTGTCATTGTTGTTTGGCAGGCCTGGTCCGGGTTCAAACCTGCCAGCCCTGGTGTATGTTGCTGCCACCCTAGCTGCTGAGCTATAGGCACTGAGCCTGGGCAAAGATTTCTTGAGTACAACCTTAAAATCACAGACAATCAAAGAAAAATGTGAAAAAAAAAAAAAGTGATTACATCTAGCTAAACAAAGTAAATAATAAATGAAGTGAAGAGAAAATGCACAAAATAGGAGAAAATATTTGAAAACTAGCCATTGGATAAGGGATTAAGAAGCAGAATGTGCAAGGAGCTCAAACAGCTCAATAGCAAAAAAACAAATAATCCAATTTAAAATGGACAGAAGATCTAAATAGACATATCTCAAAAGTAGATAAGGGGGCAGCAGATTTTTTAAAAAAATTCTCCACATCATTAATCATCAGAGGAATGCAAATCAAAAGCGCAGTGAGATAACATCTCACCTCAGTTAAAATGACTTTTACAATCAGACAGGCATAACAGATGTTGGCAAAGACATAGGGGATATAAATTAGTACAACCGTTATAAGAACATGGATAACATTATGGAGTTTCCTCAAAAAGTTAAAAATATAACTGCCATGTGATCCAGGAAATCCACTACTGAGAATTTGCTATCCAAAGGAAAGGAAATCAAAATATCAAAGAGGTATGTGTACTCCCATGTTTATTGCAGCGCTATTCACAATTGCCAAAACATGGAATCAGTCTAAGCATCCATAAACAGAAGGATAGATTAAAAAAGGTGGTACAAATACACACTGGAATATGTGTATGTCATCCATTAAAAAAATTAAATCCTGCCATTATAGTAACATGGATGGAACTGGACATTATTATTTTAAGTAAAATAAGCCAGGCACAAACAGGGAAATGTTACATGTTCTTACTTATATGTGGGAACTAAAACTTGATTTTGTGGAGGTAGTGAATTGAATTATTAAATTACAGTTCGGAAGAAGGAATGAGTTCTAGTGTTCACTAGACTGACTATAGTTAACAAAAATTTATTGTATATTTCAAAATGGCCAGAAGAGAAGATTTGGAATGTTCCCAGCACAAAAGAAATGATAAAAGTTTGAGGTGATGGATATCTCAATTACCCAGATTGATCATTATACCTTGTATGCTTGTATCAAAATATCACAGGTACTCCATAAATATGTACAAATAATTTTATAACAATAAAAAGAAAGGCTTTTAATTATTGATGTCTTTGTGAGAAACAGACTATATTACATTAAAACTACTATTATCATAAGGCTAATAACGTATCTTTTAATAAAGTTAAATTTCTAGTTAAGTAGAACTTCCATAGTTGATCACCTCCCTACACTGAGCACCTCCATAAGGTGACCTAATTTCATAGACCGGACATGCACCACATGTACATATCAGTACAGTAGGCCTAGTTCCTTATGTTGACCACTTTGTTATAGTCCCTTGCATGGTCTACTTATAGAGATTCTACCACAATTATTTTTCTCCTATTGGTGTCTCTCTTCTATTTTAAACTTTATATATTGAAATCTAGAAACCAAGTTCTCTCAAAGCTTCAATTAGCTAGGATGGATATTCTCAATTCACTTATATTGTAAAAGTCTTTTCTAATTTTCCAGACAGAAGTAATTCCAGATATCTTCTATTTCTACTTAACTTTTCATCTCTGTATCCTTTAACATAATTAGAACATAGTCAACTTGATGGGAAAAAAATTACCTATATCCCTTTATATTCTATATTACACTTAGAATAACACCTCGCTACAACAGATTTTTAATAATAAATATGTGTAGATCATCACAAAGAGGCAGGTTGCAAGAATACAGCCTTTTATTAAACATCAAAGTAAAAACAGAGAGAAATAGTTCTCAAACTTAAAAATGAAATAGTTGCATCTTAAAAATCTTGTTGTTCAGGACATAGCCTAGAAAAATTCAGTCAAATGTAGGTCTTCGGCATTTGCAGTTTTTTTTTTTTTTTTATTAAATCATAGCTATGTACATTGGTATGATCATGGGGCATCATACACTAGTTTCACAGACCAGTTGACACATTTATATCACACTGGTTAACATAGCCTTCCTGGAAATTTCACAGTTATTGTGTTGAGACATTTACATTCCACATTTACTAAGTTTCACATATACCATTGAAAGATGCA
>CAUYPK010029201.1:0-45641 GCA_963574355.1 Loris lydekkerianus
TCTTCTTAGCAAAGTATCTCAGGAATGGAAGAAAAAGTATCCAATGTACTCAGCCCTACTATGAAGCTAAATTATAGCTTTCGCATGAAGGCTATAACCCAACTATACCACAAGACTATGGGGAAAGGGCCAAGGAAGGGGAATGGAGGGGGGAGGTTTTGGTTGAGGGAGGGTAATGGGTGGGGCCACATCTATGGTGCATCTTAGAATGGGTACAGGCGATTGCACTAATGTACACAGCTATGATTTAACAATAAAAAAATAATAATAATAAAATAAAATAAAATAAAATTGTAAGAGAAAAATAAGTGCAGTTACCTGCTAATAATGAGGGAGGAGAAGGGAAGGGGAAAAAATATTGACTTCAACTTGGAGTTAAGATGAAGGCTTGAAATTTCTTTCCCAAATTAACTGAAACTTTACTTGGACTTTTAATTGTTGGTTGAGTTGATAAATAACACAAGATGGAATAAACCTGTCATAAATTCTCTGAAGGATATTTTTAGATATCCAAAAATCCAAAATTTGAATTTGAGAATTTGGACTACCAATTCTCAATCATTTTTATTTTTTATATAGTTTTAATAGAAGTTTAAGCCTGAAAATACATATTATATATGATAGGTCCTTTTTTTTTTTTTTTTTTTTTTTTGGTGTTAAGTCAGTGATTGATAAATTGGTTTTCAGTTATAAAATTGTAGTAAAAGCATTAGGTTTAGTATTTTGTTGCTCATGTTGAAAATTAGGACTCTGTCCTGTCAACAGTGAGTTCACAGTTTTGTTAAGAAAATAAAATATATGCACTAAGATCCAGGCTACACAGAATAAAGTGGGGTTGAGGGAGAGAGGAATGAGCATTTCTAAGTCAGATTCAGAGGGATTTTAAGGAAAAGAAAAATAGCGCTTTAACAGAGCTTTGAAGGTGTTGTTCATGCAAAGGCGTTTTAAAAGCATAGGCTTGTGATTGAACAGTAAGCAGTGTGTGTGTGTGTGTGTGTGTGTGTGTGTGTGTGTGTGTGTGATGGAGTGGGGTAAATGTAATTGGATGTGGTAATCTTTCAGGAAAATTATTAATAAAATACTAAAGTGGCACATTCCTTTTTATTTTATTAGCCCCAATAAAATTCATCGTCTTCAGTGGACATATTTTTCTCTATTTAAATAAATGTTCTTATCAAATTAGTATGGTTTTATAAAAAATAAGATATAAAATAGAAAGATTTCTTTAAGAAGAAAACCAACCACACTTTGGAACCCCTTACTTTTCTGATGGAGGAAACCAGTTTCAACTGGCTTAAGTGTGCTTTTGGGATTTGTTTCCATTTAAAAATATAATTAATAATGGTGTGTCTTGGTCACTCACTTTTGGATATCATCTCATCAGTTCTGCTTATGAAATATATGGAATTAGCTCTGTTACATTTTCATTTACTCCAGTTTCTTCTAATGTTGTTACAGCATAAGTTTAGTTAAATTTACCATTACTATTTGACTTGTTTCAACTATATAAGGGTGTGTTTATGTGTGAGGTATTTCCTGATGTTAATATGTATCTTATTTTTTTACTGACATTATTTTTATAAAACTATCTTCAGTGTTTTTTTGTTTGTTTATTTGTTTTTATGAACTGTTCCGATAACTGCACTCTTAATTATTTTTTTTTTTTCAAAATTGTCAAATAATTGATCAGGTCTCTATTCCTGGGACATTCCTTTTGGAGCTGTTTTTTTTCTGCTCCCACCTGCATTGGTTGTAAACATCATCCCTAATATATAAGTTTTCCCTTATTAGTCTTTTTTCCTTGTACCTGCTGTTTCCTTGAGTCTTTTAATTTTTATCCATTTTCTTAAGCATTTAGTAAGTCCCTCGATTTGGAAAATATTTTCTTTTGTTCTTGGAAATTTTCTTGTATAGCCCTCCCTCCATTATATATAATTCCTTTTTAAATGTCTTTTAATTGTTTCTTGTGAAATGTTCTCAAGTTTGTTTTCCAGACAGGCTTATTTGTATTTTATATTTTAGCTTTTATATTTTAAATACCTAAAATATTCTTATTTTCTTTTCTTTTTTCAAAGCTCCCTATTTATTGTGTGTTTTGTTTTGGGGTTTGGTTTGAGACAGGGTCTTGCTCTGTTGCCTGAGCTAGAGTGCAGTGGTGCCATCACAGCTCCCAGCAACCTCAAACTCCTGGGCTCAAGTGATCTTTTTGCCTCTACCTCCTGAGCAGACATAACTACAGGTGTGCATCACCAGGCTTTGTTAATTTTTCAAGTTTTTGTAGAGACAGGTCTCACTTTTGCTCAGGTTGGTGTCAAATTCCTGTCTTCAAACAATCCTCCTGCCTTGGCCTCCTAAAGTGCTGGGATTGTAAGTGTGAGCCACCGCATTTGGCCTCAAAGGACCCTATTCTTGTTTCAAAGCAGCCTCGTCTTATTTTTCGGAGGATACTAACAAGGATTTGTTGTTCCTGTTACATAAGTTCGTTTTTTTCCCCTCTGTGTTACCTGTTTGTGAGTTTTCTTTTTATCTGTCTTTATCCAGACATACAATGATTCGTACTGTTTTGACTGAAGAAAAACATTTTATAAATGGAGACCAGGAGGTTGCACTCCTGGTACACTTCATTTCAGAAGGATTAGATAGTACAGCAGGGGAAATCTAGCTGTTTCCTTTGGGGATCCCCAAATGTTGGGATGTGAACCTGTTTCTCTCTTCATCATCTGAGTTCCTTAAGAGCAGGTGTGAGAGGAGAGAAGTGTGCTTGCTCCCGGGGCTCATCAGCCCTCAGTAGACTCCAGTAATCGTACATTTTCAACTGCACTCCTTACAGTAGCCCTTAAGTTATCTCAGATATACAAGAATGCTTTGCTTATTATCCAGAGACTAGGCCGTAGCACTCCCACCCATGAGTGCAGAAGTGTGGGAAGACTTCCTGAGCCTGACAGATGATGAAACATCACCTTCCAAATCCCGTCCACTTCTGTCTTCTCTGCGATTTTTTTTTTTTTTTTGCCCTTTGATACTTAAACTTTTGATGCATTATTTTACTGCTATTTCAATGAAGTCTTTGATAAACACAAATGATTAATCTGTCTCTTTAAAAGGAAATGCTCCCTTGGTTTTTTTGATTCCCCACCCCACACTTGATTTTAAACAGGACAATTTTATAATAGCAGCTGTGCAAACAATATGTGTGAGTTACGTGCCTGTGAATTTTAGCTTCTGAGCATTTGGTAATTTAGACAGCAACTATTTTTCTTAAGAAAACCACCTTACTAATGGGGTGATTTTAATTAGTACTATGGCTAATTATAAAGAAATTTAATTAAACAAACTAGCTCACGCCTGCGCCTTGAGTTTCTTTCTTCATTACATAAGGAATTCAGTAGGTAACTTGGAGTAGGCCTCTCTTTTATACACACTGTGATAATGCCATTTTTTTTTTTATTTGAAGTTAGCTAAGTGGTTTTGCCTTGTAAGTTTTTAAGTACCATGTGAATAAATGCTGCCTAAATATCAGTTATTAAGTGTCGTTTTTGAATAGCATGAGCTCCATAGGAAGCATATGACATATTTCCTTCCCTGGGTTAGTTACTTACCAAGAAGCTTCTTTTCTATTGAAATAATTCAACCTCCACACATCCGTTTCTATGACAAATGTAATCATTGTGTTAAACTCCAAGTTTTAGTTCTTTACATTTTCAGTGTGCACCTTTTAGGTTTTCTATGAGCAGTGCCAAATATATAGACTATTCTTTTTTTTCTATGTAAAAACCTCAACCCACAGCAGAATTGAAGGGGTGACATCTACTTATCTGCCCAAGGTGTCAATAAGATTTGCAAAGCCTCCCCTGGTATAAATTGGAAGTGTGGGGCCAGGAAGCCCAGGTTTCCACATGACACCATACATGTTGGAAACATTCCAGTTAGCCACACTTTCATCCACATGACAGGAAAAACCTTATTTGTATTTGTAACCCTCCATAATCTCTAAGTTACAGATACCTAGATGAACTTTGCTGAGTACAAGTGTGCATCTCTACTTTCCTTATAATGACCTTTGGCTCTGAGACAGTATTACGTAGTGGGTGAGGTTGTACTGAGAAGTCACGACCAAGCAAATTACTTGATACAAGAAAAACTCATTTTGAAGTCTACGAGTGCCTGTGTGTATGTGCATATGTAGACTTGCTGTTGGCCTTTAGGCTGTTCTCTTTATCCTCGAGGACTTAACTCTCTTTAAAAAAAAATTATTATCATGTTATTAGGAGGAAAAGTAGATAATCATCTTTAACTGGTGACACAGTCTCACTCTGTTGCCCTAGGTAGAGTGCTGTGGCGTCATCATAGCTTGCAGCAACCTCAAACTCCTGGGCTCAAGGGATCTTCTTGCTTCAGCCTCCCTAGGAGGAGCTGGGACTGCAGGCCTGCTAGTCCCAGCTAGCTAGTCACACCTGGCTAGTTTTTCTGCCTTTTGCAGAGATGGGGACTCACTCTTGCTCAGGTTGTCTCAAACTCCTGAGCTCAAGCAACCCACCCACCTTGGCCTCTCCACTGCACTAGGCCACCTCCTCTATGTTCTTTAACCGTCTTGATTTTAAAGTCAACAAATTTCTTTATACCAGCTTTACTGACATATAAATTACCCACTATAAAATGGGCTTTCTTAAAGTGTGCAAGTCAGTGGTTTTTAGTATATTCACAGAGCGCAGTCCTCACCACTGTTTAAATGTGGAACATGTTTATGACTCTACAAAGAAACCTGGTGCCTGTTAGCAGTCACTTCCCTTTCCTTCCTCCTCCCCCTGGTCCTAGGCAGACACAGTCTACTTTATTTCTGTATAGATTTGCTTATTATGGACATTTCATATAAATGAAATTGCACAGTATGTGGTCTTTTATGCTGGCTTTTTTTGACCTAGCATAATGTTTCACGGTTCATCCTTGTTGTAGCATTTATGAAGTACTTTATTCCTTTTTATGGTTATTTAGTATTTTTTGAATGAATATACTACATTTTTATTTATCCAATTATCTGCCGATGGACATTTGGGTTATTTCCACATGTAACTGGTTAGGAACATTTCTGTGCCAGTTTTTCCAACATAATGCTTTCATTTCTATTGAATATCTACCTAGTAATAGAATTGCTGGGTCATATGGTAACTTTATGTTTCACATTTTGAGGAACTATTTTTCCAGCATATCTGTACTAGCTTACATTCCGTGACCAGTGAATGAATGTTTTAATTTCTTCATATCTTTGCCAACACCTGTTTACGTCTGTCTTTTTTATTTTAACCATCCTCATAGTAAAGGCAATACGATTTTATAATAGCAGGAAGATTACAGGCTTGAAGAAGAAAAATAGGTAGGAAAACTAGCAACTCCAAGGCCAAGAAGATAATGTGTATTTGGGAATTTTGTAATAAATCATCCTGACCTGGCTTAAATCCTTATGGTATTCTTTGTGTTTTATTAATGCTTTTACGCTTTAAAAAAGTCAAAAAAGCTAAAAAAATGAGTTATTTAAAAAAAAAATACACCTTATATTAGTAGAATATCAACCCACGTAAAATAAATATTGAGAATTTATTTAATCAATATCAATTTGAAGGGGTGCCAAATGATTAGCTTGTTAGCCACCTATACCTTACCTCTGCCCTAACTTTATTAAGCAGTGTTTTGAATACCTGCTTTACTGAGCCCATGGAAATAACCTTTTACAATGAGTTTGTAAACAACTTGAGGTCTCTATAAGAGAAAGGGGGCCATATAAAGTAAGTTTAAATAACTCTGGGCTTGATGGTTTAACTCATATGACACCAGGGCTACTTACAGGTTACTTACGTCTGAGTGGTCAGTGGTGGGTAGGAAAAACACAACTGGTGGTAATACGATTTCCACTGATACTACACACTTACTGTACTTTGCCCATTTAATATAGCCCTAGATTTATGGAAAACATTAAGTTTTATTGGCTGGGGTATTGCCCATATTGTTCAAGATTAAGGTTAGCATATTATATTGTGGGAGGTTCCTTTTTCTAGCGGCTTTGATTGCTCTCCCCAGTCTCCTGTGGACTTACGTTCTCATACAAACAGATCCTTCAGCGGTTAAATGCTTAAATGCTAACATCAAGCCTAGATATGCACTTCTGGTTTTGAAATTTAGTCAGAATTTTTTATATTCTCTTATGATTTTATTTGTGCTACCTGCTTCCACTGACAGTGGAAGCACCCAGTAAATTGAGCACCCAGTAAATGCCCACAAAATAAATTGAGCACCCAGTAAATGCCCACAAAATAAATATGCTGAGCTACTCTGTAGGCATTATCAGGAGTTTGTTTTTAGATATAGAAGTGAAATGTAAACTGCCTCCTAACTCTTCATTCTTTCTGGACCTTTGCTCTTGCTGGATTATGCAAGTTCTTTCTGGGAGCAGGAATGTCAGTGTAAATATTGGCTAATTTGGCAGTAAATGTACCTCTGCATTTTGCAGAATCTAATCAAAACGATAAGATTGGTAGTTTCATTAAAAACATCTAAGAAGAGACTGTAACTTACTAATTTTTATTACTCACTTTATCATCCTGCCCTTTGAGAAATTTGTGTGAGGCCTTTGAGAACCTTGTCACAGGCACGGGTTGTAAGAGATCCATAAAAATATAACCTTTCCTAGTTCATAGGGAAATACCAATTCCATTAATCATAACATGAAATTATGTTGTCTACATATAGTGTCACTTTGGAGAAATGAGAGGCAGAGGTAAAGTTCAGTCTGATCCAGGGGTAGCGGCGTTTCATGATTTTCCCCATCTTTCTGGGAATGCATATTTAGAAAGAAATATTATTTTGTTTATTCTCACCTCCTTTGTAAAACATTTTGTACCTAGACATTCTTAAAGGCTTTTATTGAAATGTTTTCCCGCATGCCCCTAGGACCTAAGAAGCTATAGTTTATCACAGGTGAATTAAGATTGTCACTCCCCCAACGATTTTGCTTGTGTATTTATTGATTCAGGGAACATGTCTTAAATGTTGACATATATCCAATGCTGTGATGATAATAATAATAGCTCCCTGTGAGTATGCTGATTGGAGCTATGAGACCATGTGCTCTGAGACCATGGGTTTGAATTGCACCCCAGCTGTCTGGTAGCGAGGTGACTGTGCACAAGTAAATCGGCCTCGCTGTTCCAGTCTAGGCCTCTGGGGATGTATTTCATTTCTTTTGCTGCAGTACCAGATTATCAGTAAATCGGCTTAAAACAATACAAATATATTCTCTCATTGTTCTGTGAGTGAGAAGTGTGTGCGCTCGGCTGGTTTTATTCCCGGTCTCACAAGACCAAAGCCGAGGTGACGCCGAGAATCTTGTCTGACAGCTTTGGTCTGATTGCTCTGGAGGAGAATCTACTGCCAGACTTACACAGGCTGCCGGCACAATTCAGCTTTGTGCAGTTTCACAACTCAGGTCCCTATTTCTTTGCCCGCATCTCAGCTTCTAGGGGAGGCTCACATTACTGGGCCGTGACCTCTCTTCTTCTGTAAAGGCAGCAGCAGCTCATGTACTATCTCCGACTTTAGCAAGTTTTCAGAAATGTTTTTATGAGACTTAAAGAGAGGGAACAAAAGGTACTTCAATACATCTGGCACCCTGGAACTCAATGTTTGGTTATTTGAATGCTGACCTGCTCACGGCTCTGTTATATCGTGATAGAGATTAGCATTTTGCCAGTGCTTTTTTTTTTTTCTTTTCTCCTTGAGGCTGAGATTAGAAGTCATTGAAAAGTCTAGGCACATGACAAACACTGGGGTAAATGTCAAGATTAGAGTTAGATGCCATCCTGTGATGTGTCCCCTGATACAGGTGCAGCAAGGCTGGCTATGATCATAATCTTTTTTTAATGAGAGCAAATATTTGTCCCACGGTTTAGTGTTTGCTACTGAACCTGGAACAAAAAGTATGGTACAGTCTTCTAAGTGCTGATTTCTCTGTACACTGCGTACACTACGCTGGGTGAATGTTTGCATTGTAGCTGGAGGTGTGGGTTGGATTTAGCCAACAATAAGTGAATGCTCTCAAGAGAACTTGAATATTTGAAGTGATCCTTTTCACTAATGGAGAAAGGTAGTTCTTGCCCTAGGGAAAGATTGTGTTGAAGAAAATGGTGACTATTTCGATTATGAACCATTATTCCCATCTGCAAAATGTTCTTAAAACTTTTAGACTCCTGAATTATAACATACTATTCTAATTTTTAATACAATTCTAGAAGGGCAAGTTTAAAAGAGTTAACTATTTTTATACACATGTAGAGGCTTATTTCACTTTATTACAAAGGCCCATAGAAGAGAATTTTATTCCTGAGTATCCTTACCCTGTGACCACCAAATGAACCTTCCCTTATCTTTAAATGTCGTCTGTGATCTGACTCCTATATAATGACACTCTAATTCTGATAGTTCTGTAAATAGACTAAATTATTCTACATTTCTTTAAAATACATATATTTGAGGTATAGATGACAGTCTACTCAGGAAGTAAATTATACACGTAAATATTAAGTGTGCTGCTGATGTAGAGGATTCCCACATCCTTGCCTGGGGTGAATCCATGAATCTGATTTAGTCCTGTGCTAGTTTGTCATTTAAAATATATGTATATATCTTGATCACTTTTATATGCAAAACATAGAGAGGATTTAAAAGATGGTTAAAATTCAACCTCCAACTTACTTATAATTGCAATCACCAGCCGTCACCCTGGTTCAGGTACTCCCAATTCCCCTCAGCCCTGGAACTGTATTTTTTGTTTAATGTTTCATTGCCTAGAATTTAAGCTCCATGAGCGTAGAGATTTCTGTTTATCGACAGATCTCAAATCATTAAAAGGTGCCTAACACAGAGTAGTCACTCAATAAATTTTTGCTGAATGAATGAAAATTTCATGCATGTATTTTCCATGTACAAAACCAACATCTTTCGCATGTAAAAGAAGCAAAAGCATTCAGACTATATCCAGAATCCACCCTGCGTTACAACCCACCAATGTCAACCTAGGCCAGTGTTTCTCTTCTGGACTGTCGCGATAGTGTCTCAGCAGCCAGAGTGGTCAGGCCCTGTATCCTCACAGCTCAGAACCCTGACTTGGGGGAAGGCAAGAAGACCATGGCTTATGGTGATAAGATGGATGTGCCATTTCCCTTTCAGCCTTGTCTCCTGATTTCATCTTCATCCATGTTCCCCACCCACTGCTGGTTGGCACCCGGCCTGAGTCCTCTGTCTTAGGACCTTGGTCCTGGGAAGACATTTTCCATTTCCTTCAGTTCTGCTCAGTTGTCGTGATGTCAGGGGGACCTCCCTCAACGTGATGAATGAAATAACGTTTCCCACCCCCACCCCCATCACTCTGCTTTATTTCACTCTACCCCGATTTTCATTTCTTCATAGCACTTGTGCTACCACTTCACATGTGTATTTTAATTGATTGCCTGTCACCCCCTCGATTAGAATATAGTTCATAAGGATACATAAAAGTGTGACCTCACACACAGTATATGTTTTAAATAAATGTTTGCAAAAGTAGCAACACTGCTAACTTTTTTTAATGTGAGGCCTTGAGGAAGCCATCATCATCGACAATATACAACCAAGATCAGAATGTATGAATGAGTAAGGCAGTGTTTATTGTATTTAGGTATCAGCAGATCAAAAAATAATGCAAGCAGTAATAAAGTAATTATTATGAACTTTGTTTCTCATGAGCTGCTTCTTAAGAGGCACACTTGTACCAGCGCTGCTCCATAGATGCTGCACTCGCCATCCTCCTACAACCTCCTCCAAAGGTGTCGATCAGCTATTCTCACATGCAGGAAATCTTGTTTGTGATATCTCTGTAGACTAGCCATGAAAGTGATATTCGCCACGTATTTCTGGAAACGCATTACAAATTACAGATTCTCAGATTGTTAGCGCATAATTAATCACTGTGAAAAGAGGTGAGAAGAAATGTCATGCTAATAAATTATGGTCTTTAACATATTGTCAGTTTATTTGAACAGGACTCAGGAAGTAAATTATACACATAAATATTAAGGTGCAGACATGAGTCTGCTGCTGATGTAGAGGATTCCCACATCCTTGCGCAGTGGGTGAGTCCATGAATCCATCTTCCATAATAGGAGACAGAAAGGCTTCTGGATAGAAGGAGGTAGATCTATTTCTTTCTCAATTACTTTTGCCTTTTGAGAACATATTCATTAATTCTTCCATTCATACCATTAAGGGTTTCATTTTATTTTGTCATGCATGAAACTCTGTGAATACGTCTACCTCCCTTTCCATTATTTGTCAGTTGTATTTCCTGGAAAAATTATCATCTTTCAAAAATTGGAAGTAAATGATGAAAGTGCTGCTTTATTTAAGGTGATAGTGTTATAAATTTATAATTACTTGGGTTTTTAGTTTGGATGTATGAGTAGTGTCCTCACTTCTTGCCAGCCTGACAGTTTGAGCCAGAAGGCCAGAGGCCCATTACGATAATGGATGCTGTTGATTATCTCTTTAAACGCTGGGAATTAGACCACAATTTTAAATAGAGAACACACACCCTTGAAAACATCCAGACTCCCTTTGAATTAGTCACCATGAAAAGAAAAAAAAAAAATGGCAAAATAAGATTACCTTTTCTCCTGATATCTCTTTGCTTATTTTTGTAATATAAAGGCATGAGAAATGGGTAACTTCAGTTAATTTTCAGTCGGTCATCCTTAATTACTTCTAATTCTTACATATCCCTGCTGGTTAAGATCACAGCGCAGTGGTAAACGGTGTCATCATGAGCAGCTCCACTTAGGCCACCCATGTTCCTCCCCCAGGAAATGACTCCTCAACCTTTATTCTGACCCTGTGCTCTGCAGTCACTCATGATCATGGTATGTGACCTTCCCTGTGTTTTCTGTGTTTTTACTTCCTGTCCATGGCATTGTGTTACCCAAGGGTTTTGAAACATTGACTAATCCTCTTTCTTTGTATCTCATTTGACTCACATTTTTGTTTCTTATTCAGTTGAATGGCTAAAGGTAACTTAACTCATAAATCCAAACTGCATATTAATTATAACTGGATTAAATTTTCATTGTCTTAGACATCTGTTAAAGGGATGGATTGTGATTATTCCCCTAACCTACCTTATAAAAGGTTTGTATTTTCCTTTGGGAGAAAGTAGTGCATAAAGTAACATAAGTTAGCAACTTAAGTATCAGCAAAGCAAATACGAGATTAAGAGAAAGTGTTCATATGTATGCCTATGAATTTTGGCAGTGTTAGATGATTTAAACTGTATATCAAATTCTGAACTTTATAACATGTTAGATAGTATCTTTAAAAAGTTGTTCCCTTTGATGTTTGTGAAAATATGGCAAGTCTTTATACGGGACTACTGTGTTAGATACAGGGAGTGCTGCATTGGGGTTTTACGGGGTGGGGGGGGCAGAAATTGGGCTCAATTTGGAACACAAGGAAAAGTGGAAATTTTATAGCTAAGTAGCAGAGTTGGGGGGAAGGGGTAAGTCAATGTTTGAAAAATTACTAAGAGGAAACATCAGGCTTAAGGAGAGATTGAGGTTAAACTGACCACACAGGATTCTGACTGAAGACAGGCCAAGGGAATCCATCACATAGCACCTGGGGGATGGTGGGAAATGAGGAATTTAATCACTGATCTGGGGCGATCAGACATCAAGAGTGGGGGATTTAGATCAAACTAACTTGGCAGTTATTAAAAGTGGGCTCTTGAGAACATGCCCAAGACAGGGGCTAGCTGAAAAATAGCTCAAAGAAGCTTCGTTAGATTTGGGTCAAGGAGAGAATCTTTGTCAAGATTAAAAAGCTGTATAGAAACTTTAAAAGTTAACTTCCGTTTTCTCGGGGCACAGAAGCCCAATCATGTCCCTTACGGTGACCTAAGAAGGTCTCTTGTATCAAATTTTATTCAACTGAGAGAGTCCTGTTTTTGAAAAACTTGAAGACAAAAATCAAATGTCACATTCCACTATGGATTGAACACCTAACCATTATCTTCATTTTGTAGAAGAAAACACAAAATTAAAACACAATCCCATTTTATGCACTGCATAGCACTTGCAGGATTCTGAATTTCTCGAAAAAATTGGTAATTTTTTAACATAAAAAAGTCCAATATTCAAGGCCCGTCCATCTGCAAGGAATTTTTTTCTGAGTGATGTTAGAATGTGTTCCGCCTACATGCTTTCGTTGATATTACTGTGCGTTATGCCTCATAACATTTTTTATTTTTTATTTTTCCAGATGGCAGACGTGACGCTCAGGAAAGCAGCTTAAGAGACTTAATAAAAGAGCTGCCAGCCACCCACTACTGCCTCCTCAAGTACCTGTGCCAGTTCTTGACAAAAGTAGCCCAGCATCACGTGCATAATCGCATGAATGTTCACAATCTCGCCACTGTATTTGGGCCAAACTGCTTTCAGTAAGTTAGTGGAGTTTGCTCTTAATATCATCATGTTCCCTTTTCTATTTGCTACTTTCTGAGATTACTGGAATGTGGAAGCAGAATTCAATCTGAAATATCAACCTAATCATGTTGGAGAAGTTTCATCTTATTGTTGGGTATTTAGTTTTGTTTTTCATGCAGATTTTGAAAGAGGCAGCTATGCCTTTTGATGAAACCATAATACACAGTAATTCAAATAACCTTATTTATAATTCTGGAAATAGGTTTTATTTTCATAAAAGTGCATTTAAAAAATCTGTACTCTGAAATGTTGCTTAGCAGAAGAAAAGGAATATAATATAGTATTTTTAATAGTAATTAAGTTCAAATTATTGCTACTAGATGGGAAACTATGAGTAGAATTATGTCAGTGACAGAAAAATGTAACCTCGATTACATTTATTCATTTTCTTGAAATGAACTGGACTAGAAGGAAAGTACTCTGCCTTGGGAGGTGTTATATCACTGGCTACAGAACTTGTGTAAAGCTTTATATTTTATTTTCTCTGTTATTCCTTAATGCTCTTTAGTTGTTGATATATAATACATGATCTTGCAGTCCAGAGATCTTGGCTTTTAACTTTCCCATTCATCTTCTGATATTAAACACATTTGTTCTAGTTAGGAGAAAGAACACTCACGCTGTAAACGTTCATGGAAATTCTCAGCAAGCTTTTTTCTTTTTTTTAAGTAGCATATCTGCTTTTTCACTCCATTAATCTATACACTCATTCAGCTAGTTATGTTGCTGTTTTCAGGATGACTGTCAAAATTTAGACTCTGGTTTAGGTCTTAGTGAGTGCAGAGTTCCAGGCCATTCAGAGCCCAATTTGGGGAGAAGGTCTGTCTTAATAACCACCCTGATTTCAACTTTAAAGATGTTAACTTTTCAGCGATGGCATTTTATAGGATATGTTAGGGTCTCATGAATAAGTATCTCAAGTATCTCATACGGCCTTCACTAATGTTTTTATCCTATTAAGTAGGAACTCTAGGATAGTAAAAAGCCTATCTTTGTTCTTTTTAATCCTATCTGTTCATAAACCTTTTTTTTTTTTTTTTTTTTGGTGTTCTAAAGTTTCCTTGTAAAATAATATGATCTTTTTTTTTAATTTTTCTTTCTTGGGGCTTTTTATGCTTTTCAACTTTAAGATTTGTGAATTTAATCAAATTGAAAAATTAGTACCTTTTATCTGAACCGTACTTTAGAAATGAAAACTATGTAACCTAAAGATTTGTACCCTTGTATTAATCTGAAATTTAAAAAAAACCCAAGCTATTATTCCCTCCTTATAGAGCAAGTGTTATGTAAATATTGATCTGTTTTTTCAGTTATCCTATCTCTTCACATCTTATTCTTTTCTTTTTTTTTAGTCTTCCTCTCCAAGTCCTACATCACAGGCAATTTCTTCAAAATCACTTTCTGGATTACTAATTTCTCTGTAGCTGTTGATAATATGCAATTTAACTCATCATTAAGTCTTAAATCTCAGTTAAATTCTTTGGCACTGATTTTGGTGTCAAAAGAATTGATTTTATTCTCCAGGATTTTTATTCTTTTAGTTCATTAATCATTTTGTCACTTATTTTTAAAATGTTCTTTATACCTACCTTCCTACTGTTTCAAGTTCCTAGGTACTTAACCTCATGTTTGTTTCATCTTCTTTTTTTTTTTTTTTTTTATTCATGACTGATTATTGCTCATGTATTTTGTAAATTTTAATTTGGACTACAATCTCATGTTCATTGTGACTCATTCTTTATTCTGAGCAATCTTTATGTTTTAAATTATTTAAGTCTTCCTTCTCAATGGTTTGGTTTTCTTCTGCCAGTCACCTCCCAATCCTTTGCTAACTTTTGGCTTGGGAAATCTACAATTACCATAAAAGTCATAGGTCTAGGCACGAATTTTCCACAACTTTTTTCCACCAATGCCCAGGTAGGAACAAGATGACTAGTTATCTAGTTATTTTCCTGAGTCAGTGAGTTTTTGGAGCTCCTGCTTTGTGAAAGTTCTGAGCTCCAACTTTCAGCCTCATGTATGCCCGAGTGTCTAGACATTACTCTCTACCACAGTTGAAGCAGTCTCAGTTTGCTCTTTATTTTAACTTTCTTATCTCTATTTTGACAACCATAGATTTTTATTAACTATCTGACAAACTCAGCTATGGATTAGAATTTGATATTTTTATATATTATTTATAGGTATAGATACAATTGCTAATATTTCCCTCATTATTTGAGGATTATATTATCAGAGCTGCAAGTCCTCAGTTGTTGCTTAGCTGAATTGTCAAATTAGTAGGAAGATGGAGAGGCTCACCGTGTTCTAGAGATGGACCAGGATATCTTTGCCCACTCATTAGAGTCTACTGGCTGGACTGTAGTGGTTTGGAGCAGTTAGAATCCTGCCTCCAAGTTTGCATCTGTAATATAGATTACTGTTTCTTAAACTATGGGCTGTGAATCAGAATTACCAGCAAGTCTGTTTAAATGTGGATTGCTAGTCTGAAACCCACATCTACTAACTCAACGTTTTGCAGGTGGAGCTTAAGAACTTTGCAACACTTTCCAGAAAGTTTCTGTAAAACCAAAGTTTGATAATTATTCGTTTGAAGGAGTCGTTCATCTGGATCAACATTCCTCTAACCGCTGGAAAATATATTCTTTTATTTTCTTGTGTGTTTCATGACATTTAATACAATATCTTACACATTTTATGTAATCATCAGAGGGATAAATCATGGCTGAAATCACAGCAATAAGCATATTAGTAAAGTACATATATGAGTACATACTCATGTATCATATCACATATTATATAAACTTATTATATAATATTTATTAAAACAGTGTCATCAACTAATAATAAGCTACTAACAGGTAAATGATATGTACCATAAGACCCAGTTTCTTCTCTAAAGGAACTCACTTTGATAACATGTTGAATGAACTACACGTAAAAGTACTTAATCTTAATCTGCCATTCTTAAATTAGAAGAGAAATTAATACAATGGCATGGGATAAAATTGTTGGTGTGGCAAACTGTGTTCTTACCAAAATTTAAGAGGATTATCAAGAAGTTAGAAGTATAATAATTTCAAGGGCCATTTGGGATTGTGCCTTTTAATTACCTAAAAATTGAAATCAAGTTTTTAAACTTAATGTCTAAGGTCATTGACAGCCAGGATGAAGCAAGAGAAAACCAATTTGATGTGGTCATTGTCCTTTGTAGACAGGCTTCTACTTTGGGGACTATCTTTATTTGTCTGATTAGTTTTCTTTGGCTAAATTTGGGAGGCAACTGGAATTAAGATGACAAGTTCATGTATCTTTTTGATGAAGGCAGGCATGTAATCATCTAGGAATAACCAAAACTTCCATGGTGGAAGGTAGAAAATGACAAGGGTCTATGAGATTATGCACAAGAAAATGACAAGGGTCTATGAGATTATGCATAGTTCTAGCAAATGCTAAATGTAGTCCTTATCATGTTATCACCTTATGTATATCAATATATTTAATTCCTGTAACAACCCCACGAATTAAGAGCTACAATTATCTGAGAAAACCAACCCAAATAGAGGTTAAATAATGTGCTCAAGTTGCACTTCACTGAGCATCACGGTTAAGATTCAAACTCTGGCCCTTGGCTCCAGAGAAAGCTTTCTTAAACTGGTCACAATAAACACCAACTAGATAGGAAAATATTTGCATATTGGATTAGATTAAAATTAGAAACTTTATTCTTCAAAAGACAGCACCAAAAGGTTAAAAAGGTCATATTCAAAAAAATGTAAATAACTCGCACAAATCAATAAGAAAAGACAAATAACCTCATAGAACAATGGGCAAAAATACCTGACTAGGAACTTCACAAAAGGATCTCTAAATAGCCATAAATATATATTTTTAAAAGCACTAAATGTCTTTACATATAGAGAAAATTCAAATAAAAATTATAATGAGATCCCCTATACACCTGCCAGTAGGGGTGAAATTAGAAAGACTGACAATGTCAAGTGTGGGCAAAGGTAGTAAGCAAGTAGAAATGCTGCTATCTATATCCCGTTGCATTTTATCCAGTGAGTTATTTCTGATTTTCCTTTCAGTTAATGGGGAAACTACAAAGGGTGATATTTTTAAAATTTTATTCAATTGTGGTGGATTGAAACAAACAAAAAAGCCCTCCAGAGTGAATTAAAAACTTCTATTTCAAGAAACCTTCCTGGATATAAGCCAGCCAACCCATGAGGGCAACACATCAGTTCACTCCTACTGTTTACTATAGAAATGGATGAATCTAAGTTCAACTTTCTAGAGAAGTATTTTACCCTAACAGCCCCAAGATTAGCCTTTCTAAGATCTATTTAGAGAATAGGATATATTTATATTTGTTACTCTAGAAACTTAAGCTTAAATATGCTATCTGAGGGAAGGGAAACTGTTCTTGTCATAATGATCTTTAATCTCAGGAAACAGAAAATTAAACCCAGGTAGTCATCTTGACTGACTTTATTCCTTGTTTTTGGCGATAAGGTACAGTTTAATGGTTCTTAACCCTGGCACCCACCCTGGTCACCTAGGGAGCTCTGTAAATGAACCCATGGCCAGGTCTTTCTCTGAGGATTTAGATGTAGGGGACATGCAGCCCATGAAGCAACTCCATTATACAATCGTCCTAGGAATGTTTATCCCTGGTTGGAAAAGCCTGGTTTGTGGAAGATCATTTGGGATTGTGCCTTTTAATTGTTTAAACTCAAAAGTTTAAAATTACATAATAATAATAATATAAATTAAATTAAAAAATAGAGTCCAGTCTTCTCATCATGGATCTCTTTCTAAATCCTTGGGTAACAGCCAAGTGACATAGCCTATTATGTCTCATAGCCTTGGCAGAGCTTTCTGGATGTCTGTTTCCCCACCTGTCCTATTTGTTGTATAGGGTTGTTAAAGAAACACACTTGGATAAGAGATGGGGATGCACTTCCTCAGGCTTATCAAGTTCTCTGGTAATGTGCTTCCATCAAAAAAAATGAGAATAAAATATTTGCCCACTCTGAAAAATATATATGGCTCTAGGATGGATATTACCATTGAGGCCTTTTTATAAATCTCAAGCAATGGGTTGGAATTTTTCCTGCTACACTTACATTTCTTGCCCCTTTACAGTCATTTCTGGTGTTCTCGTCTACCTCTGATCTCCAATTTTACACTCACATTTGAAAGTGAAAAATGAGTCTTATTTATAATTATACGAGACCAACAAGTATAAACCAGTATTATCTTGGAACAATCCAGGTAATGTTCATCATATTATATGTCTGAAAATCTAAGGCTTCATAAATCTAGCTGACCTTCCCCAAACCATAAAGGCAGAACCACAAAATATTTTGTCCCTAATACCCTCAAAATAGTCTCATGTTTTGTCTTGACCAGGACTTTCTAATTTATTCTAATACCAGCTGCAGCCTCTTGGATACTTTTCCTATGTATAGAGTCACCTTGGTCCTTGACCCTGTGTTTGAAGTAGCTTCGTAAGCCCCGCCTGCCTCTGTGACATTTTTCAGCACTCTTGCAAATCATCCATTTCTCAAATTTTGCTTTGAGAAAAATTGTCTAGTCTGCTGGCTCAGTACCACCTCACTATTCCTTACATTTCATGCAAAGGACGTGATATCCACATGTTTTCTCCCTCATCCATATCATGTAAAAACCATAGCAATAATAATTTACCTCTGGATGACGAGGATTTTCACATAATTTTATTTATTCACTGATGGACTCTTAGGTTGATTCCATATCTTGGCTATTGTGACGAGTGCTGCAATGTCTGTATAGAGGAGTATAGATACCTCTTTAATATACTAATTTCCTTTCTTTCAGATCTATATACTCAGCAATGGAATTACTAGAACATGTAATAAATCTATTTTCAGTTGTTTGAGATATCTCCATACTTTTTTTTATAATAGTTGTACTAATTTACATTCCTACCAACTGTGTACCCGTGTTCCCCTTTCTCCACATTCTTGACAGTATTAATTACTTTGTCTTTTTAATAATAGCCATTTTAACGGAAGTGAGATAACTCCTATGCTTTTGATTTGATCTGCATTTTCCTGATGATTAGTAACGTTGAACACTTTTTCATATATGACCACGTATTGGTCTGTTATGAAATGTATATTCAACTCATTTGCCCATTTTTAATCGGATGGTTTATTTGCTATTGAGTTGAGTTCTTTACATGTTCTTATTACGGATCCCTTGTCAGATGGATAGTTTGCAAGTATTTTCTCCTGTTCTGTAGTTTGTCTCTTCAAACTGCTGATTATTTCCTTTGCTTTTCAGAAGATTTTGGTTTGACATATTCCCATTTCTTTATTTTTGCCTACCCCAAAAGTATTTGCCCAGACCAATGTCTTAAAGTGTTTTCCCAATGTTCTCTTTTAGTAGTTTCATCGTTTCAGGCCTTACATGTAAATCTTTAATCTATTTATATTTGATTTTTATATATGGTGAGAGGTAGTAGTCTAGTTTCATTTTTTGCATGTGAATATCTATTTTTCTAAGAGTCATTTATTGAAGATGATGCCCTTTCTGTAATGTCTTCTTGATTCCTTTGTCAAAAGGGATTTGGTTCAAAAATACGTGGATTTATTTCTGCATTTTCTACTCTGTACTATTGGTATATGCATCTATTTTATGCCAGCATCATGCATTTTTTGTAATACAACAGCTATAGGTTTGTAATACATTCTAAAGCCAACTAATATGATAGTATGATATCTCTAGCTTTGGGGGATTTTGAGGATTACCTCGGTCAGATTCTTCTGTGGTTCATGCAGATTTTAGGACTCTTATTCCTATTTTTTGTGAATGAGACTATTGGTATTTTGATACAGATTATTTTCAATCTACAGATTTCTTTGTATATACATCAATGATGACCAAGCTAGGAATTAAATCAAGAACTCAATCCCATTTACAACAGCAGTAACCAAACAAAAAAACACTTGAGAAAACACATGACCAAAGAGGTGAAAGATCTGTCTACATGGAGAAATACAAAACAGTAATGAACAAAACTGTAGATAACCAAAAAAATGGAAAAAGACTTTTTTTTTTTTTTTTTTTTTGCAGTTTTTGGCCAGGGCTGTGTTTGAACCTGCCACCTCCAGCATATAGGGCTGGCACCCTACTCCTTTGAGCCATAGGCACCACCCGACGGAAAAACACTTTATGCTCATGGATTAGAAGGATCAATATTGGGAAAATGACCATAATACCCAAAGCAATCTACAGAGACAGTGCAATTCCTATCAAAATACCAGTATCATTTTTCATAGAATTAGAAAAAACAAACCTAAACTTCATACGAAACCACATAGGAGCCTAAATAGCCAAAGAAATCTTAAGTGAAAAGAATGAATCTGCAGGCTTCACATTTTCTGGGTTCAAATTAAACCACAAGGCTATAGTAACAAAACAACCTGGTTTTGGTACAAGGTAGACACATAGACTAATGGAACAGAATAGAGAATCTAGGAATGAAACTAAATACCTACAACAAACTTATCTTTGACAAAGCAGACAAAGGAAAATTAGGTAGCTACATGCAGAAAAATAAAACTGGATCCCTATCACTCACTTTATGCAAAAATTAACTCAAAATGGATTAAATAATTAAACATAAGACCTGAAACAATGACAATTTTAGGAGAACACCTAGGAAAACTCCTCTGGACATTGGTTTGGTCAAAGATTTTATGACCAAAAGCAATTTCAACAAAAACAAAAATAAATAAGTGGGACTTAAATAAACTAAAAAGCTTCTGTACAGCAAAAGAAATAGCCAACAAAACAAAGAGACAATTTAGAGAATGGGAGAAAATATGTGTATTTGCAAACTATACATCCAATAAAAGGCTCTACAAGGATCCAGGATCTACAAGGTACAAACAAATCAGCAAGGAAAAAAAGACCATTAAAAAGTGTCACAAACAGATATTTTTCAAAAGAAGTTTTTCAAATAACCAATAAACATATGAAAAATTCTTCAACATCACTGATCATCAGGGCAATGCAAATTAAAACCACAATGAGACACTGCTTTACTCCAGACTGGATGGCCATTGGTAAAAAGTCAAAAAACAATTGATGTTGGTGAAAAAGGAATGCTTACACATTATTGGTGGGAATGAAAACTAGTATAATCTCTATGGAAAACAGTATGAAGAGTTCTTAGAGATGTAAACATAGACTTTCTAGTTGATTCAACTATCCCATTACTGGGTAACTACACAAAGAAAAGGAAGTTATTATATCAAAAATATACCTGCACTCAGATGTTCATCATAGCGTAATTCACAGTTGCAAAAACATAAATGTGCACCAACAAATGAGTAGAAAAAGAGAAGTGGTGTATACATACCATGGAATCCTATTCAGCCATACAAAGAACAGAATTATGTTTTTTGCAGCAACTTGAATGGAGGTGGATCAGGATCTAAGTGAAGTATCTTGGGTCTATAAAACCAAATACCACATGTTCTTACTTATAAGTGGGAGCTAAGCTATGGGTATATAGAGTGGTTTAGGACATTGGAGATTCAACAGGAGGGAGGCGCAAGGGATGAAAATTTACTCATCAGACACAATGTAAACTACTCAGGTGATAGGTGCATAAAAGCTCAGACTTCACTATTATACAATTCATCTATGTAAACAAAACCCACTAATACTTCTTAATCTATTGAAATGAAAAAAAGATAAAGAACAAGCCAATTACAAATTTAAAAGATTTCAATACATTAGCAATAGTCAATAAAAATATTTTTAACAACAAATTTAAAGTACTTACTTAGAAACAAACTTAATTACTCTGGAAAGCATTTATGAATAAAGCTATAAAACTTGACTGAACAAAGAATACTTGAGGAAATAGAGAAACATCCTATGTTAATAGGATTTACTACTATAGATTTACTATAGGATTTATAGCAAAATAAGATTTACTATATTAAGTTTATAAATTAACTTCAAATCATCTATGGACTTAAAAAGTTACAATAAAAATTGTAGGAGGATTTTTCAAACTTAAGATAATTCTATAATGTACACAGCTATGATTTAACAATAAATTAAAAAAAGAAAAAAATAAATAAAAATAATTATTTAAAAAAATAGTAATAATAATTCTAGATGCCATCTGTGAAAAAATTACCTAGGAGAAGAAAATGTTTTGGAAAAAGATAAGGAATTATTTCTACTCATTATGAAAACATTACAAAGCTAGTAAGGTTAAATCATTAAGGTATCATTTTAGAAAGGGACATGTTAGTGGAAAAGAAGAGCGTCCTGAAAAAAAATACATATTTACATTTTGGCATGTAGTTTATGGTGAGGGAAACTCATTCTATCAGTGGGGGAAAAATAGAATGTTTGAAAAATGGCATAGAGACAATTCAAATCCAAGCAAGAAAAAAAAAAGGTTTTTAAATCACATGTATAAAAATAAATTTCAGACACATTAAAAGGGTAAATATTGGTAGAAAATATAAGGGACTAGTTTTGCAATTTTGATAATGGAGAAGTCCTTACTATATAAGATTTATAAGCTTATAAATACTGAAGCATTTACTATATTAAAATGAAAAGCTGCTGAACTGTAAATGATACATAAGTGAACTAAAAAGTAAAGGAGGGAAACAGGGGAGTATC
Source organism: Loris lydekkerianus (assembly GCA_963574355.1). Lineage (NCBI taxonomy): Eukaryota > Metazoa > Chordata > Mammalia > Primates > Lorisidae > Loris > Loris lydekkerianus. The sequence continues at coordinate 22,263 of CAUYPK010029201.1, forward strand.
TGTAAGTATTATCTATTTAAAAGGTAAAGATACACATCCACAGTACATGATCCTTTAGAAGTTTGCAGCAAAAAGACAAATAATAAAATTGAAAAGAATGAACAAAATATGAATAGGCAAAGATTAGTATATGCAGAAAGAATAAAAATGTCCATAAAAGCAAATGTAAAGATAATGAGTCATAACTAGTATTCAGATAAATGCAAATAGTTATAGAATTTTTTTCTCATCAGATTGACAAAATTAAAAAGAGTATTAAAGTTTAAAAGATAATATTCAGAAATGAAGTAAGCATAGGCAAATTTCTTATTCTCTTCATGGTAATATAAATTACTATGACATTTTTGGAGATAAATTGCAGATATTGTCATTAGAGAAAATTTATATACAAATATATGTATGTCTCACACCAATTTCACTTCTGGGGAAGGAGATGGAGGATAAGAGTGAAGAAGGGAAAAGAGAAAAAAATGTTGTTTTTATGTAGTTCTATATCATTAAATGTTTTTGAGCGGGAATATATTCATGTGTTACTTATATTTTTTTTTTTTTTAAATAATCAGTTTTAGTTGTTAGAACTAGCTACAGAAATACCAAACACACACCCTAATCTCAAAACCCAAATGTGTTCACTAGAGTTCACTTTCGTGTCAAATGAGGACACATCCCCCTAGAATGCATAGCTTAGATTCCAAAGCATGAGAATACATCCAAAGCATGTATTCTCATTGGTAAGAAGTCAACACACGATGTGGCTTGCTCACAATCTCTCTGCTGCTACTAAAATTTCATAAACATTTTTCCCTTTCTTTTTTAATGAACATAAATTCAACTTCTCTGTTGAGTCCCAGAGACTCCTTGGTTATTTCCACTGCATATGCCTCACTAAATTAGACTTCAGTTAATTAAATTTACTTTGCAGTTGCTACAATTCTTTTAGGCCATTAAGCTTAAGGGAAACCATTAAACATATAATTTTATGATGTCAAATTCAAGAGGAAAGTGGGAGATATTGGACTTGGGCAAGATAGTTAACTATTTCTAAGCAAATTAAGAGCCACTGTCTACCCATTATTCCCATTATTCTTGCTTTTAATAAGGAAATTAAGAAAATTCTTCTGTCCATCTATACCTGACAAAACTCCAAACTAGACTCACTGTTAATGTTTTTCTGCTCTTTACCTAAATCTGCACCACTAAGTCCTACAAGGAAAATACCACTTAAAGTTCCATGAGCAACTCCAAATGATCCCTCAAGGCTCAGTTTTCCTTTATTCTCTCAAAACTTCATTCTTCTCTAACCCAGACCTCTATTTACTATCGTGACTTCTGTTTCACTGAGAAATTAGATGCTATTTCAATGGGCATCTCTCAATTTCCTGCAGGATAACCTAGAAAACTACCCTTTCAACCCTTACAACCCTTACTACCCTTACAACTTCTAGATTGTAAGCGACATTCTTCTTCCCATTTGAGATTATTATGCTCCACTTTGACCCAGGCTCCAGGCCCTTCAACCCTCACAGGGACCTCTCTCATTGATAAATTCCCATTTCTTGCTATTTCTATTTCTCTTTTTTTTGGTTAGTTCTTTCCCATTAGTATTTTAATATATCTAAGGCTTTCTCTTCTTATAAAAATGAAGCCTCCTCTTAAACCTGCATCTGCCTTTAGCTTCCATGTTTCTTTCTTTTATAGTCACACTTCTGACAAAAACATTGTCCCTCTTTTATGATGGAACCATTTTTAACTTAACATCAAACAGTTACTCATAGTATTTCACACTTCTCTTTCTCCCTATTCAAGTGGGTAGTTGCCTCTTTGGTCATTTTCTCACGAGGATGATTGACCAGACAGAAATTAGAACATGCAATGGAGTCTTCTCCTAAATTCCCTTATGAAAAGAGATGTTTAGACTATAGACAAAGTTAATGGGAAAGGGAACAGAAGAATTATCATGCTTGCCTGGTCATCGCCTCTACCTATTGAAAATGCATCTAGGTTGAGAGGAGGAGTAAAGAAGGGTGGAATGATGGCAAAGCCCCACTGATGTAGCAGTTCCCCAGTGGGAGGTCTGGAGGTCAAGAAAGCAAAGGTAGAATGCATCTTGCTTTTAATAAGGAAATTAGGCAGAGCTTTGAGGGAGGCCCAGAAAGAATATGTCTTTGTCATTATCTGATCATTGAGATATTGTTGCTTGTGTCCCATGAGTGGCATAGAAGTCAAGGAGCTGCGGGATGTAAGAGACCCACAGGCACAAACAAAGGATGACTATGAGACAGCCTGTATGTATCAGTGAGTGAGGGCCACCTTCTCTCAACATTCCTATGTGCCAAAACTCCCCAGAAACTTGACTGGATCTTGAAGCTGGGAGGAGCCTCCAAAAAGCTGAGAGGAAGACTGTGCCTCTCTAGCACAAGGTAGACTTGAAATAGCATAATTAAGTGTGGAGAGTAAAATGATGTCAAGGTAAACAACAACCTTCATTGTTGGTAAATCCAATTAATGTGTTTTGGACATTTTCTTATTTGAGCTCTCTATTACAGGTGGTTCAGTTGACCAGTCTTTCCTCTAAACCTTCTTTTTCCCTGGAGTTCATCACATGGAAAACTTCTAATATTTCTAACAACTTTTCAACTACTCCTTACTTTATAGAGTCTTCTTGTTGTTCTTTTTTTTTTTTTTTCTTCTTCTTCTTGTCCTTTAATTGACACTACTTAACTATTAATTTAACAAATATTTGTTTAGTATCCACCATTAACCTGGCACTGTTCTCAGAACTAGACTTACAAAAATGACAAGCAGATTTGACTACTTCTATAGAATTTTTAGCCTGGTATAACTGAGAAATGAAATCTGGACAAGGACCTGGTGAGTAGGAACCAACACAAACCCAGGCCAGGTTTGGATCACACATTTCCAGCCTACTCCATGTGATTTCATAAATAATAATAATAATAATAATTCCACAACCTACTCTATGGTAATGATTTACATATCTGTAAACCAAGCTAGGTGTTTGCCTAGAGCTTTAGACACCAGACACCTTTGATTCATTTGCTTCCTGGATCTTGCCCCTTGAATATCTTTTAGCACAGTGGTTCTCAACCTTCCTAATGCCGTGACACTATAATACAGTTTCTCATGTTGTGGTCACCCCCGACCATAAATTATTTTCATTGCTACTTCGTACTGTAATTTTGCTACTGTTATGAATTGTAATGTAAATATCTGATATTAGATGACCTCTGTGAAAGGGTCATTTGAACCCCCCAAAGGGGTCATGACCCACAGTTTGAGAACCACTGCTTTAGCATCTCAAATTCAAGATGTCAAAACCTGGCCTGTTGTGCTTATTTTATGATTGACATCTTATTACCAGGCTAAACACTTGGCTCTTGTTGTTTTTTCTATTCTTTTCCCTCATCCTATCAGTTCCTAAGTTTTATTTTTATATATCCTAACTCTCTTGAACTTACACACTACTAACTATTGCCTGGATTACTGAAAAAGACCCCACACTCAAGTTTCATTGCTTTTAATTTTGTCCCGCACAAACCATTCTTCACAGTCATATTTTTATAAAAGCGGCTTTTATCAGGACTCTCCCCACTTAAAACTCCTGATGATATCCCCAAAATTCTTGAAGAAAAGCCTACCTCTTCATATGGCCCGTAAGTTGCTACCTGATCTATATCTGCCTTCACCCTCATGTCCTTCCTATAGTATACAGCACAATTTGGTCATCTATTTTTTTTCAAGTTTTTAGTTCAGCATGAACTCTCTTGCATCCAGTTCTTTACATACATTACACCTTCTCCCAAAAACTTCCTTGTTGCCACTTCCAACTTTCATTTGTTAATTCCTAATCATCCTTCAAAACTTGGCTGGGATTTTATTTCTTCCCTCAGTAGACATCATATCTCTTTGACATGCTACCATAATATGCAGTACTTTTGCTGTAACATCACTATCACATTGCATTGCAATTTTTACTTATTTATAATCCTCCATCTCCAGCTGTAAGTTCTTCTTTTTTATTTCAGTAGATTTGGAAGGTACAAGTGTTTTTTGTTACATGAATGAATTTTGTAATGCAGAAGTCAGGATTTTCACTATACTTGTCGCCAGAATAGTGTATGGGATAGATAGATAGATTTTTATCCTCTAACTCCCTCCAACTCTCCCCCTTCTTCAAAGTCTGTTACACCACTTTAGACCACTTATATCCCTCATTTAGCTTTCACCTAAAGTGAAAACATAGTATTGTTTTTCCATTAATAAGATACTTAGAATGGTGTCTTCAATTCTATCGAAAGTTACTGCAAAAGACATTAAAAATGGCTGAGTAGTACTCCATAGCATGTGTGTGCGTCTACATATGTATAGACTACATTTTCTTTATCCACTCATAAATTAACAGGCACTTAGGTTGACTCCATATCTTTGCAGCTGTGAACTGTGCTGCAGTTAACATTTGAGTGCAGATGTCTTTCTGATATAATGACTTACTTTCCTTTGAGAAGATGCACAGTAATGGCATTGCTGGATCAAATGATAGGTCTACATCCAGTTCTTTGAGAAATCTCCATACTATTTTCCACCAAAGTTGTACTGGTTTACATTCCCTTCAACAGTGTACAAGCATTCCCTTTTCACTGCATCTTCTCTGACATCTATTGTTTTTTGACTTTTTAATAATGGTGATTCTGACAGGGGTAAGGTACTACCTCATTATGGTTTTAATTTGCATTTTCCTGGTAAGTAGTGATGTCGAGCCTTTTTTCATATGTTTGTTTGCCATTTGTCTATCTTCTTTTGAAATAAAACTTTTTCAAGTCTTTCATTCAGTTCTTAATGGAATTTTTTTTTCTTGCTGATTTGTTTGAGTTCCTTGGAGACTCTGGGTATTAGCCCTTTGTGAATATTTTCTCTCATTCTGCTGTCTGTTTACTCTTTTGACTATTCCCTTTGATGTGCAGTAACAGTTTAATTAAATCCTGTTTATTTTTGCTGTTGCTCCTTTTCCTTTTGGGGTCTTAACTCCTAAATTCTTTGCCTATGCCAGTGTCCGGAAGAGTTTTTCCTAGGTTTTCTTCTGCAATCTTTATGGTTTCATGCTTTACATTTAAGTCTTTAATCTGTCTTGGTTAATTTTTGTATATGGTGGGGGATAAGAACCCAGTTTCATACTTCTTCATGTGGTTATCAACTTTTCCAAGCACCATTTATTGAACAAGACATTCTTTCCTCATGTATATTTTTGCTTGCTTTGTTGACAATCAATTGGTTGCTGCTTTATAGCTTTATTTCAGGATTCTCTATTCTGTTCCATTGTTCTATGTATCTACATTTTTACTAGTATCATGCTGGTTTGGTTGCTATAGCTTTGTAGTATAATTTAAAATCTGGTACTATGATGCCTCTAGATTTGTTCCTTTTGCTTAGGATTACTTTGGCTATTTAGATTCTTTTTTGATTCCCTATGAAGTTTAGGATTATTTTTTCTAATTATGTGAAAAATGCCACTGGTATTTTGGTAGAAATTGTGTTGAATCTGTAAATCCCTTTGGTCAGTAAGGTCATTTTAACAATGTTGGTTTTTCCAATCCATGAACATGGAATTTTTTCCCATTTGTTTTTGTCATCTATGATTTCTTTCATCAGAATTCTGTGGTTCATGTAGAGATGGTTCATTCCTTGGTCAAATATATTCCTTGGTAATTTATTTATTTATTTATTTATTTATTTATTTATTTATTTTGCTGCTTTTGTAGATGGCAAGGAGTTCGTGATTGGACTCTTACCTTGACTGTTATTGGTATATAGAAATGCTCCGGATTTTTTTACACCAATTTTGTAACATGAGACTTTGACGAATTATTTATCAATTCTAGGAGTCTTGTGGTGGATTCTTTATGGTTTTCTGGAGACAAGGTCATTTCATCATCAAGGAGAGATTATTTGACCTTTTCTTTCCTAATTCAGAAGTCCTTTCCTTCTATTTTTGCTTGATTGCTGGGCTAGGACTTTTAGTACTATGCTGAAAGAAGTGGTAACAGTGGGCATATATGTCTTGTTCCAGTTCTCTGAGGAAACGTTTTCAACTTTTCCCCATTCAGTATGATGCTTGCTGGGGGGGTTTTGATATGTGGCTTTTATAATTTGAGGTATGTTCTTCCTATGCTTAGTTGGTTGGGGAATTTTATCATGAAGGAGTGATGTATAATATTGAATGGTTTTTCTATATCTATTGAGATAATCATATGGTTTTTGTTCTTAATTCTGCTTATCACATTTATTGGTTTACACATGTTAAACCATCATTGCATCCCAGGGATGAAGCACAATTGATCATGGTGAATTATCTTTTTGACATGCTGTTAGATTCAGTTTGCTAGTATTTCCTTGAAGATTTTTGTATCTATGTTCATAAAAGATATTGGTGTGTAGTTTTTTTGTTTGTTTTGTTTTGTTTTGTTTTTGGTGGGCCTTTCCTTAGCTTTGGTGTCAGGGTGATACTAGCTTCATAGGGTGAGTTAGAGAGGAATACTTCCTTCTCAATGTTATGGAACAGTGTTATTAGGATTAGTGCCATTTCTTCTTTTTAGTCTGGTAGAATTTTGCTGAGTCCATCTGGTCGTGGGCCTTTTTATGGTCGAGAGATTTTTTTATTATTACTGTTTTAATCTCTGTACTTGTTATTGGTATGTTCAGGATTCCTGTTTTCTCTTGATTCAAGCTTAGGAGGTTGTATGTTTCCAAAAATTTGTCTATTTCTCTCTGTATTTTGTAGTTTGTATGCATAGAGGTTTTCATGGTAGTCTTGGGTGATATTTTGTATTTCTGTAGGAAATACAAAGACCATAAGCTCTTGAGGGCTAAGATCCTCTATTATTGCCATTCTTGCTCCACATGTAGAAGCTTAGTATATAAATAAATATATTTCAATAAATACAGATTTTATATTTACTTAGTGGCACTTTTAATAAATAAATGCATGTGTACTGTAGAATTTCTAAATGGAGGTAAAGCTACCAACATTTACAGTAGATTAGAAAGGCCTTTGAGTTTTTCATTTGACTAAATGCTATCTGAGATGCTGAGAAAACCTGGGTAGTGACCTCTGTTGTTTAACAAATGGAAAATTGTCACCTACATTTCTCTCTGAGGCAGGTTTACTATGAAGCTAATGCACCTGATGTTGAAGGGACCCATCAATGACACAGGCTTTTCTAAAATCTCAGAGGAGATCTAGCAATGTAGTCACAATCCTATGATCTTGTTACTTAATTGCAATTGTCTCTTTTCACTCCAACTTCTTTTTTGTCATTATTTCTTGTGATATCTGATGATGATGGAGTAGCTGCAGGCATTTTTGAAAACTGGCTAAAGGGAAGCTGAAATCTGGATACATTTAGTTTGGATTTAGTTGTAGAAATTGGTTTAATGCTATGTGGTTTATTTATATGCAAGTAAGTTGTTGCTAACTAATTAATAAAAATATTACTTTATTTTCTCATGCATATTGTTCACATCATTAATAAATAATCACTTTCATGTTAATTTTTATTGTAATTGTGTATCATTTTCTTTAATGGGTCAATTTCCAAAATACATATGCATAGGCCCCACATAGCCTGGTGTTTCTTCAGTTTTCCTAGGTATGAACATAGCAAATGACAGGGCAAGAGAAAATGGGCTGTGCATTTTATCCCAGTCTGTTTTCTACTGACCTTCCTGATATTGTTCAGATAAGATGAATTGCAGAGTCATGTTGTTGGCAGGGACGTAAGGATCCTGACGAGAGGTCTCATTTTTCATCAAGACCATCCTTCATCCACTGATTAATTCTCTGAATTTGTTCTTCACCATGGACTACCCCTGTCAAGCCCAGTAAGAAATTTTTAAGTGATACATTTCCAGGAAATAATGCATTTGTGAAATGTCATAGAAATTACGACATATTCCATTTCTACCATTTAAAAAAATCTGCCTGGTATCTGCACAATTGTTGGTGATAGTCCCCTCCATCAAGAAGATCACAATCTGCCCGGTGCGGTGGCTCACGCCTGTAATCCCAGCACTGTGGGAGGCTGAGGAGGGAGAATTGCTTGAACTCAGGAGTTCGAGACTCGCCTGAGCGACAGTGAGACCCCGACTCATGAAAAAAATGGAAAAACCCAGCCGGGCGCAGCAGCAAGCGCCTGTAATCCCAACAGCTTCGAGAGGCTGAGGCAGCGGGGTGCCCGCAGCCAAAGTCTGAGGTTGTGGTGAGCTACCACGCCCACTGCACTCTGCTCAGGGGCATAGGGTGGGACCCTGTCTCAACAAAAACAAACAAAAAAAAAAAACACAAAAAAAAAAGAAGAAGAAGATCACAATCTAGCCGGATGTAGTGGCTCACACCTGTAATCCTAGCACTCCGGGGAGCTGAGGCAAGAGGATACCTTTAGCTCAGGAGTTCAAGACCAGCCTGAGCAAGAGTGAGACCTTGTGTCTTCTAAAAATACAAAAATTAGCCAGTGATTGTGGCAGGCACCTACAGTCCCAGCTGCTCAGGAGGCTAAGGCAGGAGGATTGCCTGAACCAATCAGTTTGAGGTTGCTATAAGCTGGGCTGATTGCCATGTCACTCTAACCTAGAACACAGAGTGAGATTTCATCTCACAAAAAAGAAATAAAGATACAAGTAGGAAAATAGGAGGGAACAACCATAGTTTTAAGCACATACTTCATTACTCAGCTGTCTTCATGGTGGTCTTGCACTTTGTACTTATTCAACAAATGATAATGGAACCCAATTCTGTGCATAGAAATGTATCTCTAAATGAGAGGTAGATGAATAAAGCACTCATCTGTGACCTTTGTAGAAACTGTAACCAAGAGATAACAGTGAACTGTCAGTTAACAGTTTTCAGGCAAATCTCACCATGGCTAATGAAAGCAAAGAAATGAATTTTAGCTTCTGCCAAAGAGCCTTAGTGGTGGCAGTGTTTAAATAAGTCAACATGTGTAAAACAATCTAATGTTGAAAATATTCTGCTACTGTTTCATAATCAAAGAAAATTAAAAAATAATTCTCAGAGGAAGTAGAAAATTATGAGTTTGTCTGCCAGTTTCACCAAGGCATAAATCTCTTAGCTGCCAACTAGACAATTGACTATTTCATGTTATTACATAGCAACAGTACTGTTCTCAACAGTGAATGACTAATTAGCAACGGATAAAGAATAATGTGATTTATTTTCAGGAAATCTCAGGGAAGTAAAGAAAATATGCTCCCTCCCAGTTTCAATTAGCAAGTATAATATGCCAAACTTTCTTCTCTCTCGTGCCTGATTCTCCTTCTGTTGGAGAGCAATTTTTCATAAGGTGAAGGAAACAAAATTAAGCCTCTGCACCACTGGTGCCACTTATTGAGGGCATATTACTTCCGTATGTTATCATGTTTAATTCTCACAAGAATCCTACCAAATAAATATCACTGTCTTCATTCAAATGAGAATCTAGCTTCAAAGAAGTTAAATAACACACCCAAGACACCTTGTAAGTGGATGAGTTGGAATTTAGACTCAAGTCTTAACAGTACTGAGTCATACTCTTTCCCGCAGTGCAAAGGTATTTAGTTCCTCGTGCTTAGGATTGAGTTCATTTAGACTTTATAGAAGTCCAGTCCACAGGCTTAGGAAAAATGTGGGCAGAGCTGGCCAACATGACTGGGTGACTGATTCTGGTCACCAGAGGGCATGAAGTGTGTACATTGCACAGAGTTGGCTTCTAAAAAGCCATGTCTAGAAGGGATGCCCTGGGAGGTATTATTGGTTGCTCAGGAAAATATGGGAGAATTGAGAAGAGCTTTTCCCTATCATTATCTCATTCACCGAGAAAACTAGCTCTTCCAGTCATCACATAACTATACCTCATACCATGTAAAAAATCTAGCTGAACAGATAACATCCATCCATAGAATTAGAGGCATGTCCTTCCATGCTTCAGTTCTTGGCTCTCCTTTGAGTAGAGGATAAATCCAAAATCTTGAGAATAACACATTTTCATATAACTACCCCTCACCCTAATCCACGCTCTACACACAGGAACAATTAAGTATTTTCAAACCCGCTGTGTTCTTTCATATTTCTCTGTGCCTTTATTCACTTTATTCCATCTGCTGGAAATGTGTCCTGCACTTACTTGTTTATTAAAACTTTTTTTGGCTCTTTAAGACACAGCTCAATTAATTTATTTCTGAAGAATTCCTTAACCCTTTTAGGCAAAATTAATTTTTCCAACCTCTGAGCTTGTGCAATAGTATGTACCTTTATTAGAGTACCAATAATATTATAGCATAATTACTTAACAGTTTTCATTTCTCAATCCCCTGCTGAATCAGAACTGTTTATTTATCTCTTTCTAGGTTCAAAAAAGAAGTGGGTAAATATCCTGATTTACTAGGTTTTGCTCTTTCTTTTATCTAAGTTAAAGTCCTATACTATATTTGTCTCCTCTTTTTTCTGATGATATAAACTCAGTCTTTGATTCCAGGGAAATGTATAATTATATTCCACAAGCCAAAAAGAGGAAGGAACAGAAGTAGAAGGGGTGTTATAGAACTAGTAAAAAGAGACAGAGCTGGGGAAAATTTTTACCAGAATTTCTGCAATGAGATTCAACTGTTTTTTGAACAAGTGCTTTTTTTTTTCTTTTTAGCTTCTCTGTCAGAATGCAGTTAGATGTGTCACATTTGAAATGTTGGGATAGGATGAATACAAAACATGACAAAAAGGTCTTTTTCTAAACTGTCCAATATTCTTCAGAGATACCTTTGTTTGACCAAGGTCAGGGTTATACAGAGATTGATGTATTGCTCATTGAACTGAGTGCAGCATGGTCCAGTTAAAAGCTCAAAGGTCTGTAGCTTGAAGTCCAGAGACTGCTCACCAGCGTTGTGGTTTATTCACAGTGTGCCCTTGACGGGTTATGTAACTTCTCCACACCTCATCCCACTAACCTCCAGCATAAGAATAACAAAAGCTCCAAATGCCATAAAATCTATCAATGTCTAGTTCAGAGTGAGGGCTCATTAAAATGGAATCATTTTACATTAAGAATTAAGGTTCTCCAACAATTTCCTCAAAGTTGTGATGGATTCAGTTGAACATTGTCTTAACTCTTTCACTCTTTTGTTTTTAAATACTATAGAATGGTGTTCTCTAGTTGTAGTAAAATTGACATAGAATTAGTTATCCCTGATGGGAAAGTAAGCAAAGTAATGAGCTGAAATTCCATTTAATGATCTGTTCTGATCCAGAGAAAGAAATGTCCATTCCTTGGATCTTGGACAGAAACGTTTTCAGAGAAAAAACTATATAGTTTTCATGATGATGGTGTGAATATGCTCAACCTATAAACTAAAACATTCTTATTTCACTATAAGACATAATACGCATTTTACTTAAAATTTGCCTAATTGGAAGCTTTCAAATACCATTTGTGTGTTTCAAATTTGTTTCTCTTTTGTCTTTCAAAATAAATAACAAATAAATAAATAAAACTTAACTTTTCAATTTCTATGTGATGAATTTCACTACTGGATGGCAATAATGTTAGAATTTATCTCAGAAAAGCGCTAGTGATGATATGTATAATTTGAGCACCTTCTCTATGTATATAGTATTTTATTAATGTAACATGAACACAGTATGACAGTACTTGGTTTCCTCTTGGTACAGTATGACAGTACTTGGTTTCTGCAATTCTGAAAAGTTAATTGAATTGTTGAACAATATTTTAATTTATTCTAATTTACCTCGTTGGAATTCATCCTTTTAATAGTTTTGAATATCTTAGCATGAATTAAAGTCTATTAAAGTAAAGCCTTTTTTTTTAACCCAAATGTTCATTTGTGGCCACATTTTAAATTTGAACCCCATTGTGAGTCAAATGTCAAACACTTTTAAAAATCTTTGCATTAACGGTCATTTTTTTTTTCTGATAGTTGAAGCCACTTTATTTACATTATGTCCTAGGAAAGAAAGTACTTGGTTATGCAAAAAGTCTTATTCCTATCTTTTAAACAGGATATAGTTAAAGACTATTGTGGAAATGTTGCCAAATAAATTCCTAGGATTTCATTTTTATAAGGGCAAATCAGAACTCATTTTGCATTCTAAGAAGAAAATTTGCTGAACCGCAAGTGTGGAATCAGAAGACCATATGTTAAAATATCCTGCTACTGTATGAGTACACGGCATGTTGCCACCACCATAAAACATTTTCATGATTTCTCATTCATGACAGAAACCATCATTTTCCCATCAATCGTAAAGATCATTTTAAGTAAAGAGATGGAGCAACTTTTTCAGAATGAGATGTTTTAAGAATATTTTATGCAATTATACCAGAGCTTAGTGAGGAAAATGAATGTCCCAGTAACGAACGTGGAGGAAAGAGACTCACTCATGAGTTCTAGAGTCAAATTCATGTCACCAGCCAGAGGATGCCCTTTTTCTGCCTTTTAGAATGATATACCTGCCACCAAAGTATATTTTAAAGCAGTAAAGTATAAATGTCAGAAGATAAAAATCATGATTCTAAAAGACTATTCAATCCTTTAATTAATGGGGAAACCAGTAAGATGTCATGGTTGGTTCAAAGAACATTTAAAATGCTGAGATATTTATGGAGTTTTAACAAAGAATGTTAGGATAAGACTACTGATTTAAATTTTTTTAAGAAATTTAAGAGTCTCCATTATAGTTTATCAAAAATAATAAAGTGTGCAGTAGACGCTTCCCAAAAGTTTTAAAGTACCATTGTAAACTGATCTATAGTTCACTAAAGCATTACTATTAGTATTATGTCTTTGGTTTGTTTTCTTATGTATAAGGAATTATGTGAATCCTGCTCAATATTATATTAGTAGATATGAAAGTTGAGTTGCAAATGAGTATTGAGCATTAGAGTTAAGTTTTATAGATACATTGTACTGCTCTTGTATTTTGGTGCCATTAGGCGTCCCTTTCTGTATCCTTTGAAGAGTGAGTGCACGGGACACAGACATTACTTTACAGTGAGTGTCCGGTAGATAAAATGATCTTGCTCTGATCTTTATGGACTTAACGAGAATTACATTTTCTTCAAGTTAGGAAATCAGTTTTTGTAATGCTGCATGTGTCTACATGCCACTGTCTAAATACCAAAGTCCTTCATGTTTCTCCTGAAAATGCTTCTCAGTGATCACCCAACACACATGCCTAGTTTTGGCACCTCCCCAAGTTATTCAGAGCCTGCTGCATGGGGACATAGGCTCTAAAGCTGGATTCATTGCTTGGAGTGTTAATTAAAAAGGCTCTGTGCAAGTTATTTAACCCCTCTCTGAGTCTCTCCTCGTTTCTAAAATGGATCACTAAAATTGCCTTCCACAAAGGGTCCTTGTGAGGATTACATGAGTAAATTTTAGTCACTTATATAGGAAATGTCACACAGTGAGTAGTATAATAACTGCATAATAAATATTTATGTTATATATAAATAAATATTAATTTTATTGTATTGATAGTAATAATAAAACATCAGATCTTTTTGGTCAGGTTAGCCTCATAATCCTCTATTCTGTGTAGTCTTTTTTTTTTTTCAATTTTCTCTGTACATGTACATCTGTTTATTTAGTTTCCACTTTTTGCCTTCACAAAATTAAAGAGGCTTAAAATTTAATAACGACAACAATGTTTAAGATAAGTGTGTAGGCTTTTTTTTTTTTTCCACTTTCATCTCTCTTCCTAACTGAAAAATTTTCCCAATGTAAATAAAAAAGAGAAATTCTCCCGATCTGAGCCATTTTTCACTGCTCTACCACAAGCTCCAATTTCTTTAACTCTCAATGACATCCTCTTCCAAAGAGCCACATTTTTATTTATACATTCTTGCCTTGTAACAGTTAATGCTATTTCATGTATCCAGCTATTTCTGCTGTTAGACATAAGCACCTTGACATCTTAAGGACAGTGTGATGTCAAGTGCACACTGATTTTATAAGTGGATCTTCAACCTAGGAAAACAGGTCCATAAATGTTCCAGGATTAAAAGAAATTAGGATGAAGATGATGAGGGCAGACATGGCACCAATAAGTCAAACCTTTCCTTCTGACTGTTCTGATTGTGTGTGTGTGGTGTGTGTGTTTGTGTGTTTCATTTGCCTACTCCTCTGCCAACTGTCTGCGTGTGCTGTGTGTGGTGCCAGTTATTTTACATGGGTACTCATACACATGTGGCTGCTCTCTGAATTTGATTTTTCTCTTAATCTAGTGTCCTGAAGAAAAGTCAAAGAAAGAACAAATTTATAAGGGCACGGGAAGAGATAATTTATAAGGGCATGGGAAGAGATATGGCAGGGCATATATTATTTCCATCTTCAAGAAAATCTGGGATTATCCACAGTGCACAAGTCAACACTGTGTACCAGGTGTGCAAGGCATTGTCCCTTCTCTCAAACTGCTTATAGTTTTGAGTATGACAGTAGTTTTATTAGTTTGCATTTTTTTAGATCAATAACCATTTTAATGATCTGCATCAATCTTAAATCTAAAACTAGAAAGATCCACATTTGATCTCAAATATGGATCTTTTGTTCAGTTCTTCAGCTTTCTACGCCTTAGAGCGTTCTCTTCCATAGTCAAAAGAAAAGAAAAGTTTTCAAAAATTCTTTGCAGCCACTATCAGCAGAGCTCACACCACAAACTACAAATCACTTGTTCTGAGTGCTGTTGCTCTTCCCCACATAGGTTCTATTGCTACTGGTGTGCCTGCCCCTTGGTTCTATTGCTGCTGAAGCTCTGTCTGCCCTCTGCATTTTTTGCAAAGATCTTCCATGGAAAGTGGCATTGTGTATAGGCTGACCAACTGTCCCAGTTTGCCTGGGACTGTCTGGGTTTTAAGCACTGAAATTACTGTATCTCAGGACTTCTGTATCCTGAACTCACCGATAAACTGGGACAGTTGGTCACTGGGACATTTATGCACCTGCTGGACCTTCTTCCAGGCAGTTATTTAGACAGTGTGTATCTATCCTATGCCAGGCACAGAACTCTCTGCTTCTGCCTTCACAGCATTTTATACCAGCATACAGGTCAGTTTCTCTTGCTAGAATTCTGTATCAGTCACTACCAGCTTCTAGAAGGGAGAAAGTAGGTCCCCACCAACACAGTACAATGGTTCTTCTATTATTCTCCTGCATGACAGCTTCAAGTTCTGTTATTCCTTCCTTCTTCCTTCCACTTCCTTTCCTCCCCTCTTCCTTTCTCCCACTAACCCCCACTGGTTTTGAAAAGAATGAACCATGAGCTGTCCAAAAGTTTGCATATATAAACATAGCTCACTAGCATCTTCTTATTACCTCTGAGCCAAGATTTTTTACCTCAATGTCTTCTACTTATAGAAGAAAAATAGACCCACTAAGGATACTTTATTTAAACATCTGAGCCTGGAATCAAGGCCAGTTCTCCCTTGGCCAGACAGAGCATGCCTTCTTCATTTAGTTTTACTAAACGTTAAAAGTGAATATAAAAAACATGGCCACTTTAAGAGTCTTAAGTGTTAAATTATACGAGAATTTGAAGAGCATCCCTGTCTAAAAAACAGTTATTTCTCATCTGAGTAATGTAAGAAAAATCAAATAGTTACAAAGCTCCCCAAATATCTCTATTTTAGAATAAGAGCCAAAATATATATTTGATTCCCCAAAACACATTTCTGAAAGTTCTAAGATACTAAACACATGAATTTGTAACGAACCCTGAAAGATTCGCAATTATAACTTTTCTATCATGTCACAACAATATGCTCAAAAACAATGTTTGGACACTCTTTAAACATAATTGATAGCTAAGCATATGTATTTTAGTGGTGGGTGAGAAGAATCATACATAAAACTTTGTATTGTGATATAAGTGGAGGGGGCTATGTGAAGAGGTAAAATTACTATTTTACGGGAGAAGGAAGATATCCTTATCTGTGTACCATAAATCTGTCACATAAATACACTATTAAAATCCCTCAGCAGTTTCCCAATGCTCAGCATGTAAAGGCCAAAATTCCTATATGGCTTAACTATGTGATCAAACCAGTGGCTCTTGCCTGGGGGATATTATTCTCCCTCTTATTCCCCACCAGGGGACATTTAGCAATATCTGGAGACATTTTTATTGTCACACTTGAAGGGGAAGGGATGCTACTGGTGTCTAGTGGATAGAGGCCAGAGAGGCACTAATACTCTTCAAAGGACAGCTCCCTACAACAAATGTCAATCAATAGCACTAGGTAGAGAATCCCAGCTCCTCCTGGGGCAGCCAATCATGTCCCAAGGCTGGCAGTGAATGCTTATGTGTGATGGCAATATCATGAAAATAAAGCACAGATCTTTTTTTTTGCTCATCAGCTTTCAAAAGTTGTTTGTGTATTTAATGTGTGGCCCAAGACAACTCTTTAGATAAGCATTTGTCACCAGCCATGGGCCATGATTGAACATCTTGCCACTGGTTTCTTCTCATAGCCCTCACTCCCTCCTGCACTGTGTTCCTATTACACAGGCCTCTTTCCAGCCCACAAATGTCCTCTGCATTTCCCACAACTTAGACTTTGCCATACTGTGCCTGCTGTCAAAATTGTCTTCCTGGACTCCTCCTCCTTTGTCTGCTTAACGTTCCTTTCTTGGGGGAAAAAAAAAAAAAAAAAAAAGGCCAGGAGCATTAGCCTACCAGATTTTAGGCTATACTACAAGGCCATAGTGATCAAAACAGCATGGTATTGGCACAAAAATAGAGACATAGACATCTGGAATTGAATAGAAAACCATAAGATGAAACTAAAATCTTACAGCCACCTGATTTTTGATAAACCAAACAAGAACATTCACGGTGGGAAAGAATCCCTATTCAATAAATGGTAGTGGGAGAACCAGATAACCACATGTAAAAGACTGAAACTGAACCCTCACCTTTCTCCACTCCCTAAAATTGAATCTAGATGGATGAAAAATTTAAATCTAAGGCATGAATCAATAAAAATCCTCAAAAAAAGTGGGGGAAAGACACTTGAAGATATCAGCTTGGGGAAAGATTTTATGAAGAAGACTTTCATGGCAATTGCAACAACAATAAAAATAAAAATAAATGAGCCTTAATTAAACTGAAAAGCTTCTGTCCAGCTGAGACAACAACCAAAGCAAACAGACAACCATCAGAATGGGAAAATATCCCATATTATGAATTGGACAAAAACTAGATAACTAGAATTTACAGAGAACTCAAATTAAGCAACAACAACAAACAAAGCCAATAAGCTCCTATATCAATGGGCAAGTGAAATGAATAGAAGCTTCTCTAAAGAAGACAAATGAATGGCTAGCAAGCATATGAAAAAATGCTCATCATCCCTAATTATCAGAGAAATGCAAATCAAAAACACCCTGAGGTATCACCTAACCCCAGTGAGAATGACCCACCTCACAAAGACTCAAAGCTACAGATGCTGTCATGGTTGTGGAGAGAAGGGAACACTTTTACACTGCTGGTGGGACTACAAATTAATACAACCCTTTTGGAAGGAAGTATGAAGAACCCCCAAAGAACTCAAACTAGACCTCCCATTTGAACCTACAATCCCACTACTGGGAATCTACCCAGAAGAAAAAAAATCATTTTTTCATAAGGACATCTGCACTAGGCTGTTTACTGCAGCTCAATTTACAATTGCCAAATTTTGGAAACAAGCTAAATGCCCACCAACTCATGAATGGATTAACAAGCAGTGAAATATATATATATGTGTGTGTGTGTGTAACTCATGAATGGATTAACAAGCAGTGATATATATATGTGTGTGTGTGTGTGTGTGTGTGTGTGTCTCGTGAAATACTATGCAGCCACTAAAAATGATGGTGACTTTGCATCTTTTTTATTAATTTGGATAGAGTTGAAATACATTCTTTTTAGTAAAGCATCACAAGAATGGAGAAACAAGAATCCAATGTACTCAATTCTTATATAAGGACAATTGATGCTAGTACATGGTGGGAAGGGGGAGAAGGGGCAAGGGAAAGAGGGAAGGAGGGAGGGAGGTGTGGGGCCACAGTGTGTGACACACCACTTGTGGGCAGGACACTATTAATAGAGAGACTTCACCCAGCAAACGCAAGCAGTATAACCTGGTTCATTGCATCCTCAATGATTCCCCAACAATAAAAAGACAAACCATTCTTTTCTCAAGCTCTTAGCAACAAGAATTTTTCAGGGGGCCTCACACCTTAAGAATAGATACTCTTGTTATAAGGTCTCTTGACATCCTGAGCTTTTCCTCTGTAGCTTGTATTACAGTTTATAATTATGAGTATATGTGATTACAGGCATCCCTATGATATTGTGGGTTCCATACCAGACCACTACAATAAACCAAGTACTGCAATACAGCAAATCACTTGAATCTTTTGGTTTCCCAGAGCATGTGAGAGTTAGGTTCACACCACACAGCAACTTAAGAAATGTGAAATGGTATCATGGTTTCAAAAATAATGTATATCATTTAATTTAAAAATACTTTATAGGAGGTTGAGAAAAGATGGCTGACTGAAGCCAGCTTTCCACAGAGGCTCCAGTCCAGAAGAAGAGCTAAAGGACAGAAATTTAGCAAGTAACCCGGCATATTAGAGCTGTGCCAAGAGAGAAGGTTGAAGAACACACATCAATCCTGCTGAGGAGAGCTGTGAGCCCAAGGTTACAAACAAAAGGTACAAAATCCATCAACAAGCAGAAGGGAGTCCCCTCCCACATGAGAATGGCTCAGAATACCCTATAAACAAACGAGCAGAGTTCAAAAGTCCTCCCATTATACTCCATAGGAGAGACCCTCTAAAAACTGGACCTACTTCCCCTACTAGGGTGCCATGGCACTCTCCTGCCAGGCATAAAACTGTATATATTCCCTACCTGTAATTCTGAGCTCCCAGCACTCCCCTCCATTCTCACTCTGTGGGCTGGATGCCTGTCCCCCAAGAGTCCAGATTCATGGGTGTTTTCTCGAGAGGTGTGGACAGGGCCTGGACTGCTGCTGGTCAGTGCTGATTCTCTGGCACAGGAGTGAGGAGAGGATGATCAGCTGAGAGGGAACCACACAAGGAACAGTGGTGCCCGAGACACAGAGCAGCAGCCGTTTTTTGGCAACAATATGGCTCACCCCCAGATATTCCAAAGACATACCCCCTGTTTCTCTGGGCAAACACAGGAGTCTGGGCATCTTCTCAGGTGGCAACCACTGGTGGAACAGATCTGAGACAGAAACACAGGCCCCGTGAGTGAAGGGTTTGCCTGATGCAGTACCAGCCTGAGTGGAGTGCGTGGACTAGGAAACACACAGCAGCACACCTGCCAGCAGACTCCCAGGGCAGGGCTGACCCAGAGGATTTCTTTACTTATCCAAAGATGCAACCAGCCCTCAGGGGATCATCAGCCTAGACAAAGGAGGGCAGGAAGCTAGAACTGATAGTTAACTGTGCTAGGAATACAAACTGCGAGGCAGCACCAAAAAAACAGGACCTGAGGTGAAAGTTCTGTGAACTCAAAACAGCTTCTCTTATGTAAGGGAATTTAGCCGAGACAGAAACTAATTCTGCAAAGTTGTTCTGTTCTGTCAGTAACGTCAATCACAGGCAGGGCTGAAACTGACTGAACAGCCCCAGCCTCCACCAACTGCCCAAGATTGTCAGGACAAACCTCCCCATGCTGGATAGTGGCAGAGACCAGTGCCTGGCTGAGGAGACATAGATTGCCTTGTGATTCAGGCAGGTGCAAACCCTTAGAGTATCTGCTCATTGGAGGCAACAGGGTCACAGACTTGGGGGGTTATCAGTGAGTGGGTGTGGCAGATGTGTAAGGTGGGGAAGGAGGCATCAACTTTCCCAGACTGATCTATTTGCTGGGTGGGTCGTCCTGACTCCACACAGCACCTGAGCAAGTCATATTTGAGTTGTCAACAGACCCCTGCAATCTAGTTGCCAGAGGCCTTTTAAACTCACCCATCTGAGACAGGTGCTGACTGAGACAATTGATTTGGACCTTTTGAACTGAACCAATTGCCCAAGGACTGTCCAAGTGGTACCCTAGGTGTGTGGTTATAGGAAGATTTTATTTTCCTTTTCCAATTGTTGCCTGTGGTGGTAACTGAAGATTGCATTCATAAACAGATGGCCAAGGCATCAGAAATTGAATTCAGAATTTAAATTGCAAAAAAGATTAATAGAATGAAGGAAAAGTTGATATTAGAAATTCAAGGAGCAGTTCAAAAGTTGGAATTAGAAATTCGAGGAGCAATTCAAAGTTATCTCAAGAATTCAACAAATTTAAAGACAAAACCACCAAAGATTTTAACACATTGAAGCAAGAATTTGCAGGTCTCAAAGATCTGAAAAATACAGATGAATCCCTCAGTAACAGTGTGCAGCAAACAGAAGAAAGGATTTCTGCCACTAAAGACAAAGCTTCTGAAAGCTTCCAAACTCTCAAAGAGGAAGAGAAGTGGAGAGCAAAAATGGATCATTCTCTGAGAGAGCTCTAAGAAAATTTGAAGAAAGCTAATATCCACCTCATTGGAATCCCTGAAAGTGATGAAGTGGCCTTGCAAGGCACAAAGGCTCTTCTCCATGAAATTATGAAAGAGAATTTTCCAGACATGCCAAGACATTCTGAAATTCATATAACAGACATTTTCAGAACCCCAGCACAACAAAATCCAAATAAGATATCCCCCTGGCACATAAAAATTAACCTCACTAAAGTTACTATGAAGGAAAAAATTCTAAAAACAGCCAGACATAAGAAAATCATAACATACAGAGGGAAGAATATTAGAATGACTGCAGATCTCATTGCTGAAAACTTTCAAGCCAGAAGAGGGTGGTCATCAACTTCTAATCTAAAACAAAATAACTTTCAACCTCATATCCTGTATCCAGCTAAACTGAGATTCATTTATGATGGAAAAATTAAATACTTTAATAATATTCACATGTTGCAGAAATTTACCATAGCCAAACCAGCTCTTAAGGATATACTCAGACCTGTCTTCCATAATGACCAGCCTAATCCTCTACCACAAAAGAAAACTTACTCAGAATATTTTGATCAAACTCCAACTTCCACAGTGGCAAAAGGATTAAAAATGTCCACTAGAATTTGAAAAACGAGATACCCAAAATTTTACCACACTAATCAATATTCTCCATTAATGTGAATGGCTTAAATTGTCTTCTAAAGAGGCAAATATTTGCTGACTAGATACAAAAACTCAGGCCAGATAATTGCTGATCTCATCTTACCTTAAAAGATAAATATAGACTCAGGGTAAAAGGATGGTCATCCGTATTTCAGGCAAATGGAAATCAGAAAAAAAGGTGTTGCGATTCTATTTGCAGATACAATAGGCTTTAAACCAACAAAACTAAGGAAGGATAAGAATGGTCACTTCATATTCATTAAGGGTAATACTCAATATGATGAGATTTCAATTATTAATATTTATGCACCCAACCAGAATGCACCTAAATTTTAAGAGAAACTCTAACAGACATGAGCAATTTGATTTCCTCCAGCTCCATAATAGTCAGAGAGTTTAACACTCCTTTGGCAGTGTTGGATAGATTATTCAATAAGAAGCTGAGCAATGAAATTGTAAATTTAAGCCTAACCATTCAACATTTGTATTTAACAGACATCTACAGAACTTTTCATTCCAACAAACCTAGACTTCTCATCAGCCCACAGAACATACTCCAAAATCGATCACATCTTAGGTCACAAGTCTAACCTCAGTAAAGATAAAGGAATAGAAATTATTCCTTGCATCTTCTCAGACCACCATGGACTAAAAGTTGAACTCAGTAACAACAGGAATCTGCGTATTCATACAAAACCATGGAAGTTAAATAACCTTATGCTGAATGATAGCTGGGTCAGAGATGAGATTAAGAAGGAAATTGCCAAATTTTTGGAACAAAAGGACAATGAAGACATGAATTATCAGAACCTCTGGGATAGTGCAAAGGCATTTCAAAGAGAAAAATTTATAGCACTGCAAGCCTTCCTCAAGAGAATGGAAAGAGAGGAAGTTAACAACTTAATGAGACATCTCAAGCCACTGGAAAAGGAAGAACATTCCAACCCAAAACCCAATAGAAGAAAATAAATAGCCAAAATTAGAGCAGAATTAAATAAAATTGAAAACAAAAGAATTATACAACAGATCAATAAATCAAAAAGTTGTTTTTTGAAATGGTCAATAAAATAAAAAACCTCAGCTAACCTAACCAGGAAAAAAAGAGTAAAATCTCTAATTTCATCAGTCAGAAATGACAAGAATGAAATAACAGACTCCTGAGAAATTCTAAAAATCCCTAATGAATATTACAAGTAACTTTATTCTCAGAAATATGAAAATCTGAAGAAAATTGACCAATACTTGGAAGCATGTCATGTTGCAAGACTTAGCCAGAATCAAGTGTAAATGTTGAACAGGCCCACATCAATTTCTGAAATAGCATCAACCATACAAAATCTCCCTAAGAAGGAAAGCCCAGGTCCAGATGGCTTTACGTCAGAATTCTACCAAACCTTTAAAGAGGAACTAGTAACTATATTATTCAACCTGTTCCAAAATATAGAAAAAGAATGAATACTACCCAACATGTTCTAGGAAGCAAACATCACCCTGATCCCCAAATGAGGAAAAGACCCAAAAAGAAAAGAAAATTATAGACCAATATCACTAATGAATATAGATGCAAAAATATTCAACAAGATCTTTTCAAACAGGATAGCCACTTCAGCAGTGATCCCAGTAGCAAGCACTTTTCTGGGAAAGCTTCTGCTTAGCCAAGTATAGAAGTTTAAAGTGCCATTTAAGCAGGCTGAAGAAGGATTTAGGGTCTCTACAATGTGGGGTTTGAAAAATCAATGGAGGCCTTCAGTTATATCAGCATTGTGATTAACATCTCATACACAAGAAGACCACCTGTTCCCCAGACAATATACAACAAGATACATATACTGCTTTGTTTGGGGGGGGGGGGCGGGGTTGTTTGTTTGTTTGTTGTTTGTTTATTTATTTGTTGTTGTTGTTGTTTTGGGGTGTTTTTTAATTTCAACCTTTCCGGAGGTTCGGTTGACCTAATCCCACTGGCAACAGTAAGTACAAGCAGCAGTGAGACTGCAAACCGGAAAGGCCTTACCTGTGAACTCTTTCGGTGCTTTTGGACGTGGCACTCAGTTAAATTGCCTTGGAGAGATCTTGAGCAGGAGTGCAGAGAACTTTGGGCATTGTCTAGGGCCCAAGATTG
>CAUYPK010029203.1:0-39455 GCA_963574355.1 Loris lydekkerianus
CATCCCAGATACGCACTGACCACCCCTCATCCCAGATACGCACTGACCGCCCCTCATCCCAGATACGCACTGACCGCCCCCCTCATCCCAGATACGCACTGACCGCCCCTCATCCCAGATACGCACTGACCGCCCCTCATCCCAGATACGCGCTGACCGCCCCTCATCCCAGATACGCGCTGACCGCCCCTCATCCCACATATGCGCTGACCGCCCCTCATCCCAGATACGCACTGACCGCCCCTCATCCCAGATACGCACCGACCGCCCCTCATCCCACATATGCACTGACCGCCCCTCATCCCAGATACGCATTAAAGATCCTAGAATCTGCATGAATGACGTGTGATATACGACTGTAGCTACATCTGGGACTTGCATGGCTGAGCCTTCTGATGGGAATAAAACAGTGGAAGGTACAGATTATTCCAGATGAGGAAT
Source organism: Loris lydekkerianus (assembly GCA_963574355.1). Classification (NCBI taxonomy): domain Eukaryota; kingdom Metazoa; phylum Chordata; class Mammalia; order Primates; family Lorisidae; genus Loris; species Loris lydekkerianus. The sequence goes on from CAUYPK010029203.1 coordinate 442, forward strand.
CTTTCCAGTAGGTGGGGGTCTACACTGCATGCCAGGGAAGGGTAGTTCCACAAAGCAGACGGGTATCTCTCACCCAGAGCAAGTGGCCAAGAAGAAGGCCTGCCACCCGTGCTAGACACCAGATGTTGGATGCCCCATCTCCTGGGACTCCAGAGGACTTGCATCTTGGACAGCAAACCCACATTCCTCAGCCCCTGACAGTGGGGGCAGATTTCAGACTAACTTCAGACATATGCTGCAAAGGGGAAAAACCAAGATGCATGTATTTCACATTATTCTGTGGCAAAAAAACAAAGGTATAACAGGATTAACTAAGCAGAAGACGTGAAAAGGAGAAAAGAGAGGAAGAATTACTAGGAGGAACAGCCTCATGTAACACATGCTACTGTACAGGACTGTTGATCAGGAACTATACTCACACAAGGAAGCCAGCTGAGCTGGAGCAGACCCACGTGTAGACCTGCATGCCGACCTGTGCTCCCTGCTCCTGCTCACAGATGAGGTGGGAAATAAAAATTGAGGGAAGAGTTACCTGCATCTGATTGTAACTCTGACCCTCAGTATTTTGATTAGTGGATTTGTGTCTCGCAGATATTGAAGCTATCTGGTAGTCAGCCCCTGGCTCTAACGTTTATTTTGTCTTGTTCAAAATTGTTATCAGTGACTGAGTCGACAATGCCAGGTTTTCAGTTTATTTCTAGAAAAGAAAACATACATTTTCTAGTATCTTTAATGCTTGTCATTGTCACATAACAAAGCCCATATTGCCACACACACACACACACACACACACACACACCCCGTCCCTCCAATTTTTAATTTCTTTGTTTTCTCTGACTGCAGGGAGTTTGGTGTTAGTTCCGGGTCCCAGCTGCAGTGATCTGCTCACCCGGGCACCTGCCAGGCCTCACACCTTCTGCTTCCAGGGCACACTCTCCGCTCTGTGTACCCTTAGCACAACATTTAACTGGCATTCCTTGGTCTTTGACACAATGATGGAAAGTCACCCTTTCCAATTCTCCAGCTGTGACATATGGAGCTCTGTCCCAACAAAACAAGTGCTTTTGTAGGAAGGGCATTCAGCTTCATTCAAAACCTGAGGCCCCTGGTGAGATGGACTGGACCACAGGACCTGTGCACATGGAGGCAGCTAGGGTGGAGCGCCCCCTGCTGCCAGGTCTCGTAGACTTCCTGCCCTGGCTGGACCCCTATTTCTCCTTCCTGGTGTCCCCCTGCTGGGAAGTGTGACCATATGCCACAGGCCATCCTCTTTGGTCACACTCAGCTCAATCCGCTGGCCTCTGCCTTCATTTCTCAGCAACTTTCCTTGATGATTGTGTAATGGCTTTCTGATTCATACTTGAGAACATCTTTTTCCAGGACTAACTGGAAGTCCTTGGAATCTAGCTTCTCATGTGGGTAGACAAGAGAGGGTGTTTCTGCCTCTCCTCTCTGTAAACTACAGATAGTGGTTCTGCTACCATTTGAGAAAGTAACCATCGAGCATCCAGGCCAACTTTTAGCTCCCCAATTAATTTTTAATGGACAGCTTTATCACATGCAAGTTGATACACATGGGCGCACACACGCACATGCACACACACATGCATGCACACATGCATGTGCACACACACATGCACACACATACATGCACACATGCATGCATGCACACACGCACACGCACACATGTGCATGCACACACACGCACATGCACACACGCACATGCACACACACGCATGCACACACACACGCATGCACACACGTACATGCACACACACATGCATGCACACACGCACGCGCACACACGTACATGCACACACACACACATGCACACACATGCCCCTCTTTATAGGAAGATCCATCTGTCCAGATGACAAGGGGCAACAGAGTGTGTTTGTTAAATACATGTTTTTTTGAGGGCCAGAATGTCAGCATATTTCTAATTGAGTGTTTTTCACTTTAATGAGGAATAATTGACAAATAAATATTGAATATATCTAAGGTGCATAAGGTGATGGTTTAATATATGTGTACATTATAAAATGATTTCCACAATCAAGCTGATTAATAAACCTATATTCTTAAAATCCACTATTCTTAGCAAGTTTCAAGTATACATTATTACTAAGTACAGTCTTATTTTTAAGTCATTCATCTCATAACTGAACATTTGTATCCTTGAAGCAGTATCTCCCCACCCCACCCCACCTCCTAGGAACCACCTTTCTGCTGTCTGTTTATCTGAGTTCAACCTTTTGGGATTCCACACAGAAGTGAGATCACACGGTGTTTGTGCTTCAGTGCCTGGCTGATTTCACTTAGCACAAGGTCCTCCAGGTTAATGTATGTTGCTGAAATGGCTGATTGTATGTGCTCGTGTGTAAACACGTGTATGATGAGGCCTTCCCCCATTCATATAGCGCATCCTGGCTTGTGAATAATGCTGCAGTGAGTGATGCAGATCTCAACTCAAGAGAGTGGTTTTATTGCCTGTAAATGTATGCTCAGAAATGGGGTTTGTAGATCATATGGTTATTTCTATTTTTAATTATTTTTAGAGAAACTATAAATTGTTTTTCATAGTGGCTGTAGCAATTTACATTCCCACCAACAGTGTGCACAGCTTATTATCTTTTCTCTCTGTCCTCAGCAACTTGGTATCTTGACTTTCAGGTAATAACCAGGCTCATTGTGTGAGGGGAGAGCTGACTGTGGTTTTGATTTGAATTTCTCTGATGGTCAGTGATGTCCAAGACTTCTTCATGTGTCTGTTGGTCATCGGTATAACCTCCTTAGAAAAATGTCTATTCAAGTTCTCTGCCTATCAATCCACTAGGTTGTTTTGGTTTTTGGATATTCAATTTCCTGAGTTGCTTGGATGTTTTTGGAGTTAACCCCTCACAGGATGCACCCTTGCAGATGTGTCTTCCCATCTCACAGGCGCGTCTTCATTTTGCTGGCAGGGCTCCTAGCTGCACAGAAATGTCTCAGTTTCATGGAGCACTGTTTGTTTTGGCTTTGTTGCCTGTCCATTTGGTGTAATATCCAAAATAATTATTAGCAAGACTGATGTCCTTGAGCTTTCCCCCTATTTCTTCCTTGCAGTTTTATAGTTTAGAGTGTTACATTTAAATCTTCCATCTATTTGAAGTTGATTTTTTGGAATAAGCTGTGAGATAAGGATCCCATTTAACATTGTTGTGTGTGGTTATCCAGTTTCCCACTACCATTTATTGAAGAAACTTCCCGCCAGGAAGAGACTAGTCAGTGCTGTGTGCGGATGGCACATTGGTCAAGGGCCATCTGAGCATGCATGTCTGAGTTTATTTCTGGGCTTTCCATGATGTCAGTAACTCCCCATCTCAACCTCTTCCCAGTTATGTATCTTTAAGCAAGTTATTTAACATCTCTCTGCCTTAGTTTTACCATCTGTCAAATTGGACATATTTCTTCTTTTTTTTTTTTGAGACAGTCTCACTATGTCACTCTCGGTAGAGTGCCCTACCTCACAGCAACCTCAAACTCTTGGGCGTAAGCCATTCTCTTGCCTCAGCCTCCCACGTAGCTGAGACTGCAGGTGCCTGCCACAGAGCCCAGCTATTTTTGTTGTTGCAGTTGTCATGGTTGTTTAGCAGGCCCGGGCTGGGTTCAACTCACCAGCCTGGGTGTATGTGACCATATTTCTAATTACCTTGTGGTAGAGTTTAAGTTAACATCTTGTATGTGGAGCTCTCAGAACAATCACTAGAACATAGTAAGCACTTAATTTATTTTAACTTTTAGTGTTACTATCTCCTCCTCAGCATGGCAGTTAAAAGAAGAACATCTAGAAATAAATAGGGGTGTAAATACTGTAGCTAGCCTAAGTTAAGCATCCATTCCGTTTCAGGCACCATGATAAGCACTTTACATGCCTTACGTTATTTAAGTTTAAATTATGCCTCTGTCATTTATTATCTATGTAGCATTAAGAAAATTATCTATCTTCTATGAGAATTTTTTTATCTACAAAATGGGCATCAACTATGCTATTTGTATTATTTGTACAATTTAAGTGAGATCACGTTGTTAAGGACGCTAAGGCAAAAGTATTTACTAAATGGTGGTTGATGTTTTATTTACCTTTTTTTTAACAGTATCATTAGTACTGCTTTTGACTGCAATTTACTTTCTTAAGAGTGAAAAAAGTTACTAATCCACAACAATACACAAGCTGAAATAATAACACATATGTGGGTTTTCTTTTAATGCTATATAGAGCTGGGATAACATTTTATTTATTTATTTATTTATTTATTTATTTATTTATTCATTTATTTTTATTGTGGCAAGCACATTTAGTTAGCCTGTCCATGAAACAATAGCAAAATTAAAAGACCCTAGATTTTCTTCCAAAATAACACCATCATTTCAGTATGCAGGATGGTTTTAATATTTGCCAACCTTGAATATTTCTACAATTTTTCAATTAGATAGCTGGAGAAATTAAGTTTAAGTACAGATGGGTCATATCAATAATAGGAAATAATTTTTAAAAGGGAAATAATACTGTCTTCCAAAACTTGCTGGTTCTAGAGGATTTAAAATTGTCTGTCCAGTCATCGGAGAATAATGAGTATATGAGGTCATACATATGTTAATCAGCTTGACTTAGCCATTACTCAGTGGATGCATTTAACAGAACATCATGCTGTACACCATAAATACATAAAATTCATATTTTCCAACTCAAACATACATTTTAAAAAGTGCCTTTCCATTTAGGCAGCTGCAGCCAGTTGAGTGTTTCCAAAGCTCTATGCCCTTCCCAGCTCTCCAGAGCCTTAGATTATAAAAGACTACATGTTAAGAGTAGCCCCTGATTCTTTTGTTGTTGTTATTTATTTATTTATTTATTTCAGGAACAATACAAGGTCTCCAATTAGTTGCAGGTGCAAATATTATGCATGCAATTAATTGTGTTTCAATGGTTAATTGTGGGCAGAATTGACTAATTTGGGGTGCAATTAACTACTTGCCACTTATTCTGAGAATGCCCGTAGACGATTGTGTCTGCAATTAATTTACAAGAGTCATTACAGTGAAAACCTTGTACTATAAATCCAAGAATAGAGTGGGAGAATTTTTTAGAAGCAGGATTTCACTCTGGGTTAATTGCATTGACTCTTCCCTTTGGCTTTTCTATGCAGGTTGACTGTAAATGGGGTATCTGTGCGTTGCCTCCATGATCTACGCAGACTTGCTGAGGATAAGAATGCCGCAAGGACCAGAAAAGCTGATGCACACTCACGGGAGCTGGCTGCAGGGCCCGGTGTTGCTGCCTTCGTGGGTCTGGTTCTTGCTCATTGGTTTGGTCTATTTATTGTTTTCTGTACATTTTCTGACACAGTAATACAATAGCATTTGCAGAAATGTGAACCCTTCAGCCTTTCTTCCTTGTTGAGTACACTGTCTTGATTACACAATCAACTCTTTTTTTTTTTTTTTTTTTTCTTTTTTGTATTTTTTGGCCAGGGCTGGGTTTGAACCTACCACCTCCGGTATATGGAGCTGGCACGCTACTCCTTTGAGCCACAGGCACCGCCCACAATCAACTCTTAAAATAGTCTTATTTATACCTTTATTGGCAGTGATAAACAATTACATTCTATAAGCAATTATAAGTACCATTTTAACATTTATTAAGATCTTTCTTTAGGCTAATCTCTGAGATGCTGTGATTATTTTATTTAGTCCTCAAAACCACCCTATGTGTTTGACACTCTTATCATTCCCATTTTGCTTATAAACTCAGAAATGTTGGTAAGTTGCCAATAAATTGTGGAGCTGAGATTAAATCATATCTGTGCAACTTTAAGTTCTGGATCTTTGGAGTTATGCTATACAGGAAATTTCACCCTGGAAGGGCACTGAGATCTCATCTTCTCCAACTTCTTCATTGGACAGATGGGAGAACAGTGGCACACATAGCTAGGTGAAGACAAGCCAAGTTTAGAAAACAGATTTTCTGCTGCCCGGTCCAATGTTCTGGCTGTAGTGCACTCCCAAAGGAAAATTCTGCAAATTTGGTGCTGCCCATTACCTGTTTATTCTTAATAAAGGACGGTTTTCCCATGGAGTCTGAAATGTTTAAAGGTCTCTGTGTAGGCCATTGATTGAGAATGACATTCCATTGAAAATGCCTCTGAGGAACCCAGGTGGAGTTCCAGCAGGGAAGGGATAAAGCTGCAGTGATCTGGCAGGCTGGATCAAATGTTCTTGAGAGGCCATTCTTCACTTCTTGTTTCTTTAGTACCAGGGTAGGCTGAGTAATCAAAGGTGACAAGCTTTCTCCATTGGTCCCACTACCGAACAAGGCAGCCCACAAGCACATTGATCCAGCTGCTGCTGGCCTCCCATGCAGATCGTGGGCCACATGGGGTTACATCGTGTTATTGGAAGGAAGGAAGAAATGTGCCACCATCAGAGAATTAAGACAAAAAGTGCTCCCTTTAGAGATAACTGAAACAGGATCTGCACCTCTCACCACTCACAAAAATTAACTCATGATCAATAAAATACTTAAATCTAAGGCAGGAACTAAAAGAATCCTGGAAGAAAATGTTGGAAAAACTCTTGTAGATACTGGCCTGGGCAAAGAATTCATGAAGATGACCCCAAAGGCAATCACAGCAACAACAAACATAAATAAATGGTACCTCATCAAGTTAAAAAGCTGCTGCCCAACCAAGGACACAATGAACATAGCAAGGAGACAATGGACAGAATGGGAGAGAAATTCAGACATCTGATAAAGGGCTGATAGCCACAATCTACAAAGAACTCTAGCAACTTATCAAGAAACAAACAACCCCATTGAAAAGTGGGCAGAAGATATGAACAGAATGTTTCAAAAGAAAATACCCTAATAGTCAAGAAACTCGTGAAAAAATGCTCAACATCTCTAGTCATTAGGGAAATATAAACTAAAACCACAATGAAGTATCTCTTAATTCCAATGAAAATAGCTTATATTAAAAAATCCCAAAATAACAGATGCTGGTGTTATTATATGAGAGAAAGGAACTCTCATATCTTGTTTCTGGGACTTCAAACTAATGCAACCTTTATGGAAAGTTGTATGGAGATACCACAAAGAATTTAAAGTAGAGCTACCATTTGATTCAGCAACCCCACTACTGGTATATATCTAAGGGGAAAAAGTGCATTTTATGAAAAGGATACCTGCATTCAAATGTTTATGGCAGCACAATTCACAATGTTAAAGTTGTGAAAATAACCCAAGTGCCCACCGATACATGAAAGGTTTAATAAAATGTGGTCTGTGCAAATTATGGAGTACTACTCAGCCGTAAAAAGGAAAACTAGCATGTTTTTGGACAACTTGGAGGGAACAGGAAACCATTCTTCTAAGTGAAGCATCACAAGAATGGAGAAACAAGCACATGTACTCAGTATCAAGTTCGAAATAGTCAATTAACACGTAAGTGAACATATGGAAGTAATTTGCAGTGAAAATAAGGGAAAAGGAGGAGGGGATGGATTCAGGACAGTGCACACCATCTGGGTGAAGGGCACATTTACATGCATAACTTTGACTCAACCTACACAAAAACAAAGTATGTAAACAAATACGTGTATCCCCTAACATTCTGAAATTAAAAAAAAAAAAAAAAAAATGCTGTCTGCTGCTAAAAACCCATAGAATAAATCACCTAGAATCTTGTGCAATTGAGATTTAAGGTTCAACTCGCCAATGACTCCTGACCGATATTCAAGTCTGGCAGAGGCAGAGTGAGCCCTTTTGATGGTGGTCAGCAGCCTTGGACTTTGGTTTGCTCCAGTCTGCTGAGGTGTAGAGAAAGAGGCTGGAGGCATTCAGCTATGAGCATGCAATAAATGAAGTGCCGCATCTTGAAGGTCCAACTTTTCCAGGTTCTCTCGGATTCTAACCTAACTTTTTGGAAAAAAAGTCAAAAATAAGAAAAAAGCAGAGAGAATTTAATCCATCAAAATGTAAGTACCTTCCATGTGTCAGGCCCTTTGAACATTGTTATTCTCTTCAAACCTTGCATGAGAAATGTCCCCACCATTTAAATAAGAGATGAATGGATTTAGGAGAGACTACCCAACAATCACATGACAGTCACACAGCTCGTGCAGGAAGAGCTGGAAGGGAGAGGGTACAAAGTTGAAGGTACTGAAGATCAAGGCTGTTTATTACCATGCATGATATGTCACCTTCCTGGAGACATCCTGCAGGAAGGTCCAGTATCACAATTTTGGATATAATCTAAGCCTTCTTTTTTCCATGTAACTGTAATTTAATTTTACTCCCAAAACAGGCATAGCTTGGGGAAGTATTTTGCACTTATAGGAGATATTGCTTGATTGCTTAATGAACACACAGGGGTAATAATCAATGATCACAGAGGACATCCTCCATGGAATCCTCAGCGGACACCTTGGGCCTTGAAGTTCCCTGGATAGAGCCATGATGATCCAGCAAGACGATCCACCAAGAAACCCTGACTTGCTCAAATTCAGGGAGCTGCCTTGCAGATACCTGGTTTCTTGATAGCCTAGAGCCTTGGCCACACCCTTGGAATTCTGATCTCTGATTTTTCTTTTCTACTGGCCATCATGGTAATCCGTACTATGTTTTTCACCATTTCTAAGTCTCATTACAATGGGGATTTGACAATGGCCTCTTGCTTTGAACTGAGACCCCTTCCCCTGAATTGACTTCTCTGCCAAGTCCTCCATACCATGGGGTGGCAAACAGCATGTTTGTCTTGACCAAAGTATGAATTCTATGGTATGTGTTTACACTGTGAGTAACATTGGTCACTCCTTGTTCTGAAAGATAGGGAAGGTGCCAGAAAACAAAGAAAATGGCTTTTAGAAAGTAACAAGAAAAAAAATTGATTCGTGGAAAAAGAGACTTGTCAAGGCAATTTCTTACAGGAACAAATCCTTCATTAGAAACAGGATTACATCTAATTTTGAAGGAGTGGATAGGTGTCTTCTAGTATTTCCCATTGTCATATTGTACATGACACTATATATTAATAGATACGAGCAACTGCTTCAGTCTTATTTATATTAGAAGAAAGCTAACCCAACGAGTATGATCAAGGATAATTAGTTTACCTGTATTCTGGGTTTTCAAAGCAATTAATAAAACTGAAAGTTAAAAGCTACTTGTTAAGAAAATTAAAGATCAAAGAATGTACTTCCCATATTGAATGTCACCCCTCTGTAAACCAACCTACACAAATCACTTTCTGGTTTGACATATAGCACGTGTGTAATTGGAACATTCACAGCAACATTGACAGGCAATTCATGAGTTGCCTGGACTCCTGACAACAACATAAAGTTCCAGCCCTAATCCCCACAGAACAGGAGATATAGCAGCCCCACACAAAGATGGTGGCATTGGGACAGACCTGGAGTTGAGGTTAAACTCTGCTCTTCCCTGGGCTCGTGAGCTTTCACACTCACTTCAGCTCTGTGGCCAGATTCCAGCTCCACACCTGATAGTAACATGCCCCACATCAGGGCAGGAAGAGTTGTCTGATATTGTAATGCAGACTGGTCAACAAACTGCCACTCACATGGCTTAAGCTTAGTTAATGTTATCTGTTATCGCAATTGTATTGTATTCACTGCTATAGCTTAAATGTAAATAACATTATTTGTGAGATCTTTTTAGATATCAGTTATAGTCACAACAGCCTTTTAAGAACTTGTGTTTGTGGCACCATGAATATGTGTGTCTCTGTGCATGCAGTTCTGGGGAACAGGAGGGCAAGAAACTTCTCTTACCGGAGCTTTGGTTTTGTTAAGTGGGGTGTTCCCTCAGCCTTTCTTAATGAGAAAAACAGGCTCTTCTGAGAAGAGGTCCTGATAGTATAGGCCGACTGTGCTCAAGAGGAACATCCCTTAAAGAACTTTCTGGGAATATTTATACCTCTGCAAATTCATGCAGCTTGGAACCCCAGGATGACTTTCCAGAGAGGCCTCATTGTCCAACCATAAGCCCCAGGGACAGCAAAAATTCCCAGGCTTCACCTGCAACTCTTTTCACCTGTTCCTTGTGTTCCTAACAACTCAGAACATTTTACTATATGTTTCCTGAATTGACCTCACAACATTCTTGCAAGAAAAATAAAGCACATGTAAGTATGCTCACTGAGCAGATGAGCACAGGGAGGTCTGTGGACCCAGAGTTCCTGCTACTGAGCGCAGGGGATAAAGACCTCACCTACAGCCTGGCGATTCAGCAGGAACTGCTGTAGCAATCACATTAACTGCTTTCACCATAGTTATATAGGCCTCTCAGGGACTTTTTTTTTAATTGGTAACAAAAATTACACAAAAAGTAGAGACTTATTTGCATACCTGGTTTCTGGGAGTTCCGCTGGGTCTGCAGGATTCCACTGATTCATTGATCCAGGTATCAATGGGTGGTCCTTTGTACGGAGACATCAGAGCCTTGAGGAAGGGAGGAACAGCCTGCCCAACAATGGTATGATAAAATAGAATTCTCCAGGAAGGAGTGAAGGCTTTTTCTGGAATCATTCCAGAGGGAGAGTTTGGCACATTTGATTTGGGCTTATACACAAACATGCCGTCATGTAATACTTGCTGACTTCCAAGTCAGACGCTGTGTGAGGCGGTGGGATGGAGTGGCAGAGGAGTGGGCTCGGGGAGGCTCCTCACCTTCATGGTCTTGTGCTTCAGCTAGCTTCACTTTTCTGTGAGCTCATCTGCAAATTGAAGGTAACTTCTTTACAGGGTACTCAGAAGGACTGAATGAGATCCAGGATGTCAGCTATCCCGGCTCCAGGCCCAACCCGATGAGTCCACTGTAGATGGTACTCCTGTCTGGAGTCTGCAGGAGGAACTGCTCAAATCCATCAGTACAGGACTATTTTCGTAATACCAAAGAAGGCTTTCTTTTTTTTGGAAGGAGACAAACAAAAACATAAGAAAATAAACCTTAATATGAACCTTCCCCATAAGCAAACAAACCTTAATATATACCTAAGGAAAAAATATCAAATAACATTTGTAACAACATATAGATGAATTAAGAGATCAGAAATAAGAACCATATGGATGAGAATTTGCTTAAAATACAAATGGGTTTAGGGGAGAAAAAAAAGAGAGAAAGTTTCTGGCAAAAATTTGCCTTGGGATTGTGCCAAATTTGAAAACATTTAAATAATTTGAGCTCAGGAAAAGTAAAGAAAGATTTCCCTCATTCTCCTGCATGAGTGAAAGAAAGATGGCCCACAGACCACAAAGGCTCACTGTGAACATGCAGGCTTGCTGGTAAGACCTCGTCACGGGACACTCCCATCGGGGGTTGGCTTTAAAATTAAAGCCCTTGGCTGCTGGTACTCCTGCTGAGGTGTAGCACACAGTGCTCTGTGGATTAGATGCATCTTTTGCTTCATTTCATGCATCCTGGAGCTCAGCAGCAGTCAAGCCAGGGAGGACAAAACATTGTACATGTGTGACTCATGTACACATTGCTTGATTCTTCAAAAAGGATCTTAGAATGGTTCCTAGAATGTGGACTCGTGGCCACATCCTTCTTGTTCTTTTAATTTCTGCATCTTTGTTATGTCTGAATATAGGAAAACACATTTATTCCTTTCATTTGTTTTAACCAGCACCATGGCATTGTTCAAATAAGTATAATTCTCCAAAGCATTTGGTCCTGAGTTTCTGGATCTATTTCAAATAAACCATATAAATTAGTGCATCTTTCTATGTTTGAATGCTCATAGACATCAGGATCAAAATACATTTCCATCCATTCTTTTGCAGCATTTGTCAATGAAAACATGATTTCAGGTTTAAGAGAAGAAAATTGTATCTCCTCTCCCCAGGGAGGACTGCTCTTTCTTTTGTAGCCCCCAACTCACACTCTGAGATTCCTTCAGAGCACACAGCCCTGAAGCTTCCAAGTTTGTACATTTGTTTCGAAAACAGAGGAAATTTTCCCTTGTTCCCCTGCACTCTGCCCCTGGTCCATTTTCCTGCTCCTTGCTCTGCAGAGCTGGACTGGGCCCTGCCCTGTGCTCTGGTGGGTACAGAGTTCACAGGGGAGCTGCATATCTTGTTCCAGGAACAGGGCAACCAGTGGGGCCCTCAAAATGGCACAAATGACAAGAGGGACAGGACTCTGCACAGTGCAGAGCTATAGCACCTCACTAGAGGACAAATGGAAACCAGAGTGAAGTAAGAGTGAATGCAAACAAGAAATATTGATACATTCCTGTGCTGCTGATTTCCTTGAGCACCTTTCTTGGTAACATGTCCTGTCTCCTTTACAAAGGCAAGTTCTTGTGCCCTGTGTAAGTTGTGATGTGCTCCTTTAGCAGCTGTGTCTCCTAAATGCTCCCTGGTCTTTGAAGATAAACCCCATCACCTGGCCATCAGGTCCTGCACCTGCTCCGGCCCAGGCTGTCTGCAGCCTTCCCGGGCTCAGCCAGATGGGTTTTCCCCAAGCTCCAAGAACATCGTGTGTGCTTCCAACACTGAGTCTTTGCTCACATGGTTATTTCTCACAGGAATGGTCTGCTTCCTCCTCTTCTTCTGTCTGAAGCCAGCCAGTTCTGGAGGTCCTGGGAGGTAGAACTGGGAATTCTACTTTCTGCTTCCAAAAATCGTGACTATCTGAGAGGAATGTAATGGACCAGCACAATGAGAAAGTCCTGAGTTTAATCCTGAACCCCCCCCCCCCCGACTTTTACCGATGACCTTGGTGAGCAACTGGATCTCACTGATTCTCCATTTCCTTCATCTGTAAAATAGAATCAGCAATACTCGTTTCTGAGCATTACTGTGTGTGAGGTCAAATAAGACACCAAGTGCAAAGTCTGCCATGGGCCAGGGGCTGCAGGAGCCCTTCCCGCTTCCTATCTGCACTTATTTTTTGCTGTTGTTGCTGCTTAAACCTAACTCAGTGAGTACATCCCTGAGATATAAGACTCTACTTTTCACTTCTTTTGTATCACAGTGATCTTAAAATGATGATGAACAGTTCAGTATTTTTCCACTACTTTTTCTTTTTTAGAAAATACTTAGAAAACACAAATTCGGTTAAGATCACTTGTTGATTTTTTAACTTCTTAGAAGTGTCATTCTGCTATGTACTACATGTAAATGTTAAAATTTTCTTTCTTGGATTTCACAGAAAAATACGTTTTCATAGGAGGAGGGTGATTTAGTCTGCTCAGGCTGCTGTAATGAAATAGCCCAGACTGGGTGACTTACACAAAAGGAATTTGTCCCTCAAGTAGCAGAGGTGGCTTCCAGGTGGCCACCTTCCTTCTGTGTCCTCACACAGACCTCCCTCAGGGAGCGTGTACAGGTGGGAGCTGGAATTGGGGAGAGCTTTCTGGGGTTGCCCTATTATTTTGGATCAGGGCCCTACTTTCATGACCACACTAAATTTAATTCCTTCTCTAGAAGCCCCTTCTCCAAATGCAGCCACATTGGGGGTTAGAACCTCAACGTATGAATGTAGGGAGGGGGACATGAATATTCAGTTATAACCGAGAGTGATGGTCGTCATCTGAGCTCACACGAGCTCTTCACTTGAGTGTGGGGAGGTTTCAGGAACACTTTCTTTATCTCTTGGGTTGATGGATAAAAAGAATAACCACAGGCTCTCCCTTTCCACTTCCCATGCTCTCTCAGCATCATACTTTATTTTTTTTTTTTAAGTAAACCTAAAAAAAAGTGGTTTTGACCAATAATAATGAGTTATCTGATACAGATGAAGATTTGAAAATACAGTTGATGTCATTGTGTTGAACAGAATGCTATCTACATGCCGCCACTCCCCAGAGTCTACAGAATAAACATACTTTTGTAACTTATTAATATCTTAAATTAAAAAAAGATGAAACCATAAGTCCTGAGAAGAGATACATGCATAAGCAATTAAAAAGGAAATTGTTGATTCATATGGCAAAGCTTTGCAAAGTATTTCCACCAGGGCAAAATGTGAGTTGTTTCACTGCTTCTTTCTGTGTCCCCGTCTCTCTCTCTCTGTCTCTTTTTCTACACACACGCACACATGCACGCACATACACAGTACATGTGGAAATATGTCAAAACAAGCAGACAGTCCTTTTTCTTAATTCACAACAGACTCATAAGCCCATCTAAACCAACTATTGTGATCAACTCTCAGGCCAGAACATGCTACCGTCCAGAAATGTAAATACGTGTATAGGACAGAAATTTCAGAAATACACAATGTGCCCAGCACTCTAGCTCCACAGGGAGGCTTCCCACACCACCCCCTCCCCACCCCCACTGTATTTAATCTTCTACTTTCAATACTTTCACTTATTTTTCACTAGCGAATCTTTATAAATTTAAGCTTACATATAGTACAGATTCCAGATTTCAAATGAATAACTCTTTCATTTAGTTAATAGCTGCAGCAGAACCATAAATCTCTAATAGTTTATGGCTTTCAGGACATAACCTGCAACCACAGACAATATAAATTATATCACATTGCACTTTATGGTCACAGGAAGCTTGTGAAAGGTCTCTCCCATGGTGGGGCATCCAGGGAGTTGGGGATAGGGCGTGGAATGAACTGTGTAGTATTTTTTTTTTTTTTTTAAACTTAGTGGCTAAAAAACTCCTTCATCCTACCACCTAGTGAGCCATAATTCTGCTCCAAGGCATCCACCCACTCGATTGACTGCAACCGTGACCACACACATAGTCCTATTTATGAAGAATCAAGGTGCATGTTTTTGTTTATCTTCAACTTAGGTTGCTCCTTCCCACACAAATAAAAAATCACACCCCATTTTTTGTTGTAAACACCAATAATTATTTTTGAGGAGACCTGCGTCCTTGGAGAAGTGGGGTGTGTAGACGGTACAGAACCTCCCTGCAGTGGGATCTCAACATGAGCCCGCCTGGGTCCCTATATTATCTATGAAGAAGAGTCTGGATGACGTGATCCTTCTCCAGTGATTCATTTGGCTTCTAAATTCTGCTCCATGTGGATGCCTAAGGTTAGGCCTCTGAATGAAGAGCAGAGGATGAAGCCCGATTCTGTAAAAAGACTGCCCAAATTAAAAAAAAAAAAAAAGAAGATAATAGAGCTTCAGAAACTGTGAAGGACCAGAGAGAGAGGGGGGATAGCCCAGCTTTTGAAAGGAGGAAAGGCCACTCACTTCTTCACTGCACCTGCTGCCTGGGAAGTGCTGTGTTATTGAAGAGGCCTGTGGTCCAATCTGCATATCAAACAGCTGATTTGTAGATGAGGTCATTCATTTTGCCTTCTGTATGTCTGCAGTGCTGGGAGGGGCTGTTGCCCAGCAGTCGGCCACTGCGTCTCTGCGGGCTCCCTGAGTCAGCAGCCCCCTCACCCACACTGAATTCTAAATCAGGATTGGCTTTCGGGAATAAATCTCTGAAATATGTGATGCATTGGTAAGTTCCAGGCAAGGGTGATATATGACCAGTGGGGTTTCTCTTTAATGACTGGGGTTCATCAGCTTAGGTATCGGATAAGGAAACAAGTAAGCTAGTTAACATTTCTCATCTCCTCCTCGCCATCGCCAGATGGATAATGCTTTAATGCACATACATTGCATGGGCTTTGGTCATGCTTAGGAATAGCTTATTGTCTGTGCACATGGTGAAAGGGGAAATTAAAGCATGGTGAAATCTCTTGAAATATATAAATATTTCAGAATAAGATTTAGATAATTGATTCCATCTTGCAAAAGACGTTTTATCATCCTAGAATTCTGCTAATCTGCTGGCTCTTCCTATCTCTATGAAATATGTGTATGTGCATATTTTTGTGTGTACACACACACACAGACATTTCGACTGCCAGCTTTTTCCAATAGAAACCTGCAAAGGAATAAAATAGCAAATTAAAGTTTCCAATGCCTCCATAATCCAGTCTTTATAATTCAGTCTCTGTTCTCAAGAGAAAACAGAATCATTTTACGTGGCCTGATTCTTTAAAATGTATTTTTTTCTGTTTCTTTGAACAGTGGAAAAATTTCTAGAGCAGAAGTCTCTCCTAAAAAGTAGGAATTAATAACCAGAGACAAAATTTAGTTCAGATGCATTTAAGATGAAGCCCATATGTCAGAGGTATGCTTCTTATTATAGACTCTTTCTTGGGGCAAACGTCTCTCTTTGTTATATTTCCCTGGTTCATTATAGCTTTTCAAACTCCAACTGCTGCTTCTGGCTGTAGAAAGAGCTTTTCAGCTCTGGAGCACCCCGTTAAGGTTAAGGAAAAGTTGCCAGCATGGTTGTGAATAACCATGATAATACAAAGGTGGTAAGTGGGGTGGGGGAAAGCTAGCATTCGTGATTCAAGCAGGAAAAATATTAAAATATGTGTTTGTTTTTCCATAAGATATGGTAACTCCAGGATTTATCTTAGTCATCTTCCCTGGATAACAAAAATCTAGAAGACAGAAAACACTAATGCATAGTATTTGCACAATTAGAAAATTATTTTGATTAAATGTGTTCCATAACAGATACTTCTCTGTTATGGAAATTCTGGGGGGGAAATTGAGGACAACTAGGACTAAAACTTCCCACGATAAAATGAACTAAATGCAGCTTTTTAAGATTGGCGATTCTCTTGAATAATAATATTGGGGTCTGATTTTTTAATATCTTCCAACACTGACATAAAAGTATAAAAATAAAGACCTATAGTTGCATAGCAGCTTAGAGTTTATAAGCCTTTTACAGTACTTTATTTCCAGTGAGGCTCCATGAAGAAACTGAGGCCCAGAGAAGCTGTGACTTACTGAAGGTGAAACAATAAACAAAGAGCAAGAAAGAGTCTGGGCCTCATCTCCCGGGGATCGCTGCCATAATACGCCATCGACTTTCCCCACATCAGACACAAATCTCTTAGAGAAGTATTAGACTGCCTAACTCAGAATGTCCTATTCATTTGGGTAATGATATATAAAAATTAAGGGGTTTTGCTAATCATTAGAACACGATGTATATTTTTTAAAAGTGTCCTTTTAAAAATTACAATACAAGGGGTGTGCTTAGAGCAAGGGGCCTGAAGCAGGCTTTTCTGTTTACAGCACACCCCACAGGACTCTGGGTCATTACAAGGAGGGACACAAGACTTGGGGCCTCCCTATGAGCAAATTCCGTACACGTGAAGAACAAGAAAAAAATTATGTAATGTATGTGGTGGATGTATGTCTGATCACTGTATAATTCTTTCAAATTTACTGAATATTTAAAAATTTGCCTAATAAAATATTAGAAAATTAAAAAAGTATATCAATACACTGTACAAAAAACACTGAGTTTCTTGAAACCAGTTCTGGAAACATAGTCAGTAGCCACATACGTCTTGAAAGTCAAGAGACCTTGTTTTCTTCAGTAAGACTGGGAAATAAAGAGCAAAGATACATTGGCCACTGTTAACTAAAGGTGCGTTCTTGATCAAATAATAAAAACTTAGTAAGACAAGGTGCCCCAAAAAACACAGGAGGACTCAAATTTGTATCAAGAGCTACCCTGGATCATTAACCCCTTTAACCAACCAAAAGCTCTTTGAAATTGAGGCTTTTGGCCACAGATTAATGAGACGCTGGCAGGACTGTGGGCTTTAAGATGATGCTCCGAAAATTTATTCAATTTATACAGCAGTGAAGAGGTTAACTTCAGTCATCTCCTAGGGAACCAGCAGTGAGAGTCTACATAAAAATCCCGGGGACGTTACCGATCTGCTATTTAATAAAGTAAATTTTGATTGCTACTGACAGTTCTTTTCTTTTTATATTTATATTTATTTTGTTACTCTCTCCAAGCTAATGCCAACTAGCTTGTTACAAATGCAGGAATATTCCCTCCATGTAGGAAGAATTTATTTAAAAAAAAAAAAAATTTGCAAAAATGTTTTTCCAGTATGCTTATTTACAATAAACAAATTTAAATTTTTCTCACGTGAAAATAACCACAAGAAAAATCATTGAAAGTGTGTCTGTCTTGCGAAAGTCACTTATAAAGCTGCATCCAATGTTCTTCTTATTAATGTGATGAGGTTAAATTTCTGCAAATTACCCATAACTTGATTTTAAGTTGTCAGGTATCTTTGATATATTTGCCAATATTGTTTTTTCTGACACCCAAATCTTGATTTTTTTTTTTTTTTTTTAATAAGCCAGAGCAGAACCATAAATACATCCCATTCACAGACACACACAAAAAAGCTTCATTCAAAGTCCTGGGCTTTCTCCTTTTCTTTCAAAATCACTTTCCTATGTGCTGTAGTGTTGACAAGTGGTAATAAGGAAACAAGTGCATCTGAGCTTAATGAGCAATTCATCTGCACGCGGAGGTTTGGGGAGGGTGCAAATAAATCCACTGCAAGGCTGTGCAGGTTGCAGGGGGGAAATCTTATTTATTATGCTGCATACTAAAGACCCCGTCTCCTTGGCCATAAACTGGCTGCAACCCACATGACAGCTACTTTGCATTCTCATGCTTGGAGACGGCCTCTCCAGACTGTGCTTCTGTTCTCTGCCCTGAGCTGCGTCAGTCAACCAGGCTGATGAGATTTTTTTTGTTTCCTGACTACGTGATATTTGTCCCCAATATAGCTGATACTGACTTAAATACAAAACCAACCAACCAAACAAAAGATAATTACTTTGCTGATAATGTGCAGGGCCCATGTAGGTGTGGATGTGAAATCCAGTGAATCTGGCGTCATAAATAGAACTGCAGTTTCAGGACAGAAGAAGCCAGGCTGATTGGAGGAAACATCTGAGGTGAGTCCTTTGAGGAGCTTTCTGGAAAAATAGCAGGTGCTTAGGGCTTGCCTTAGTAGGCACAGAAGGCTGTTATCCTTAAAAAAAAGAGCTTTGTTAAAACCTTTAATTCCGAGAGTAGCTCCTAATTCACACCCCACAGCAGGCTGGGCTTTGCATCTGCTATTTTTACACCGTTTCTGAGGTATCCCTTTGTTATTGTAGATAACAGTGGGAAATCAAAGATTTGCTTCTCCCCTCCCCCTACTACGGGTAACCTTCCAGTTTTTTGTCATCCTCACTTGAGATTAGAAAAATCAACAATGTGTCTCTCAAATATAATGAATAGACAACTCTAAAAAATGTGTGTGTGTGTGTTTTGTTGTTTGTTTATTTTTGTACCAAGTCTATATTCTAGTAGTAAATCTGCGATGTGCCCTCCATCAATGGTGCACAGCCCTGTGCTTTTCTTAATAGGATTTACGCTTGTCGGCTCTCTGTGCTCCCTGCCAGGGCAGATGAAGGGAGAGGCAGAGCCCCTGGTAACCATGGCCACTCCACTTCCGGCTGTTGGCAAATTTCTCCTAGGCATAAAACAGGCGGTGCAGGGGAGAGTATGTCAGCTTATACATAAACATGGCAGACTCCTATCTGGAAGGCAAAGGTATGAGATTGAGCTCAGATTTTCTGATTGTTGGGCCAGATCCTTCTATTAAGTCCTCCAACTGAAACATCTGCAGCCGGAAAACAAGAAAATCTTAATTCTTTCCAGACTCAAGCCCATTTCCAGTCAAATGTCACCCAGACTCCATGGAGGACTTGGGAAGCAAAATTTCTTATGCATCTGTTCAAATTGAAAAGGTTATTTCACTGTCTTCAAGATGACTCTTGAGCTGCCAGTGGAGCTCAGGGCTGTGCCCTGAATGCCGGAGTTGCTAGGAGATAAGCCGTCCATTGCAGACGGCACTGGCTGGAGTTATCTCTAATTGACAGCCCCTTACCCTAAGGGTCTAATTCTAACCTTGAGACCAAATCTATAATGAGAGGGCAGCTCTCCGTCACCCCTGTTCCTGGCCAAAGCAAGGAGATTACCAGAGGCCTGTTTTTCTGGGCTTTTGTTTTGCTTCTTTGGGGGGGGGGGGGCACGGCCAGAGACACAGCAGCCGCTGTGCAGGCTCCAGTTTGCATCACTGAGCCCTTGTCTGATTCATGCCACCTGAATAAACTTTCTCTTTCAGTTAAGACCATCTTACTTTGAAATAATAAGGGTAGGCAAGGAGGAGAAGCCTTCACTGAACTTTGAAATGATTTGGAATTTGAGTAGGGAAGGTGGATTTCTTTAAAAGAAAAAAAACAAAAAAGAAGGAGGGGAGGAAGGAGTAGGGTGGGGAGGAGGGAAAGGAAAGAATAAAAAAGAAAACACTCTACCTCCATGTTCCCATGCTGACTCCTCCCCCTACGGCCATTAATAGCTTTCCCTAGAATCTGGGCTGTTTATAAGATATTATTTAGGACTTGAGGTCAAACAATAAAGCAACAAGTAACAAAAGGAAGAGATTAGCAGGCCTAGACAAGGAGCTATTTTCAAGTGACTGATCCTGCAAGTGTGTTGACTTATTTTTCTGAACAAAACCACATAGATCAGGGCAATTTATACAAAGCCTGGAACTAATACACCGAGTGGGCTCATGGAGTCTTTATATTTCTGAGGCGTCTATAAGGCAGCATAGTGCCTGGGGAAGCAGCTTTGTGAGTGCAGAAGGATGGGGTCCACAGGACGGGGAAGTGTGATTCCACCTTGAAGTTTTAGCTTCTGTCTCTGGACCTCACCCACAGCCCTAAACATCAATGGCCCATTAAAAAAAATACCGATTTTGCATTTTGAATCTGGATGCTGTGATTTTACTTATAGCAAATCCTGACCCCAGCATTTCCTCCAATGAGAAAAGTCTTATGTTGGGACAGTTTTCTGCTTACTAAATGTATTTAGACAAGGAACATACCATTTTGTTAGAGATTGTAATAATTGGAACAATACAATGTTGCTTTTTCATGAAGGAAAGATTGCTGAGGATTCATGTTAGTTTCAAGTGAGGTCTGAAATATTTAAAATAGAGTCACACCTGCAAACCCAGAGAACAACAGATTAGAGACTATCCTTTGTGATTATGAGCAGACTAGACACTCAGGTCACGTATTTTCAACTCAGCAGGAGGGGGGTGGATGTACACTACCAAATCAAAGCATATTCTTGAATAAAATATTAGGCTATTTTCTCAATCTTTTTTATTAAAATTCTACAAGGCTGGTCTATTTGTAAAGGAAGATATAATTTTAAAATACAACCTTTCAGGGGATACAACACACACACATACACATACATGTTTACAGAGTTTTAATGACATTTTAAATTTTAAAAAATGCTTAAAAATAAAAAGGAGGACACAGTCAAGAAGAAGAAAGAAAATAATAAATCATGGATAGTCAGTTAAATGGTAATTGTTTCTTCTAAAGGATCTTCTTTTTCATGGTTTTGTTTTTTACTCGGATATAATTTCAATTTATAGAAGAGTTACAAAAAAGTTCAAAATTATCATATGGTTTCCTCACGTTCACCAATTATTTACATTTTATCTGTCTGATTCTCAATTTTTCTTGGGGTCTAGTCTTATTATTATTTTTTTTTTTCCCTTTGAACTATATGACAATGAGTTGAAGATGAAACGCTTTACTTTTAAATACTTAGGTGGGTTTTTCCTAAGGAAAAAAGTGATCTCTTACATAATCCGTTAATTATTCAAATCAGGAAATTTAACATTAATGCAAAACTGCTGTTTAATTCACAATCTATCATCAAGTTTTGTCAATTAGCACAACAATAGCTCTTGTTACCATGTTTTCACAGTCCCAGATAAATTCCAGGGTCATGTATTGCATTGAGTCATCCAAAAGAAACTTGTAATTACTTGACCAAGAAGGATTTAGAAAGTTTATGGTCCAATGTTGTAAGAGACTATCAGCCTTTGCTCATTTGTAATGTTAGAAGCTTGAAGAAGAGAAGTGGCCCAGGAGGAGGGAGTCCGGCCCCTGGATTGGAGTGTTTCCTTATTGATGAGATAGGTCTAGAACATCTCTGATAAAGAAGGAGCCCTTTATTCCCACATCACCTAAAGCAAAAACCAATAATCCAATTTTAAATAAGTCTTCTGTAAAACTTCTTGATCTCACAAAACAACGGGAAAATGCTATTCATTATAAAATATCTGTAGATATCAGCATGTGTGTATTTCAAACACTGCCTCTGTGTTAGGGACTCTTCCACCACAGGTGGAGAGAAGAGAGATTGTGGAACTACAGAGAGCGAAGAAGCTATAAAAGCATTAAATAATCAGTTTAGCATGCAAGCAAATAAAAGTACTTAGAGAAAACCAGGAAAAATTAATTTAAACTATTTATTTTTGTTATGATTATGATTGTGTCTATTACTTTATAAAAAAAAATCCTCTTGAAGTTGTAAATACTCTCTTCTTCCTACAGGAGTGTGAAATTGTCTTGCTCGTGGAAAGGAAGAAGGTGGCTCTGGCGGCAGGAGAAGGCCATCTCATCCATAGGTGCCTGGATGTGTGTAGAGGTGGACACTTGTCCCAGCTAGCTGGACACATACTCTCAACTTAGTATTTAAATTTCTAGCCTTTACAATTCTGCAGGAATAAGTCCAACTTAAAAGGCCATCACAGATGAATATAAAATCTCTGAAATGCTGTGATTTTCCCTGTGTCTCTCACTGGTATATGGCGGGCATTCTGTTTCTTGCTTTGTGAGTTGGGACATGTTTGCACACACCAAACCTGTGCCTTGCCACAGGAGGACCTCTCCCCCTGTCCCCCCTGTCCTCGTCCTCACGGTGAGCTGGTGGCCCATTTGACCCATGGAAGGGTGCGCCAGCCCATGGGATTCTC
This sequence comes from Loris lydekkerianus, assembly GCA_963574355.1. Taxonomy (NCBI): domain Eukaryota; kingdom Metazoa; phylum Chordata; class Mammalia; order Primates; family Lorisidae; genus Loris; species Loris lydekkerianus. The sequence continues at coordinate 23,216 of CAUYPK010029203.1, forward strand.
CGTGCTCACTATGCCAGCCACTTCCTCATGGCCAACCATTCATTTACAAGCCAGTTTTAAGTGCATTTTGATTTAAATGAAAATGAAATTTTCTTTTGCTTTAAAAGAATCCAAATTTCTTTTGACATTTACTTTTCATTTTCTTTCCAAGTAAACAACTGACTCTAGTTCAGATGAGGGAGGGCCTGGGCAGGAGATTACTACTCAGGGAATGGCCTCTTCTAGAAAGGGAGTCCCTCAGGCTCTCCGCAGGACAGACCCCAAATTATCTGTAAGAAGCTGCTCCTGAGATAAGGGTTGTTAGGTTTCAACTTAACAGAGTTTTTAGAAGTGGTTACTGACCCCGACCCTTCCTGTAGACGGGTTGATGGGATTAGGGAGGTGGTGCCCAGTTTACTGTGGCCATAATGAGCCAGCTAGATATGACATGCTTTTTAACTATCAAAACATGTTTGGATGGTGGACTGAGTTCCCAAAAGGGACAAGGAATGTTCAGAAACCACACTGGGTTACAGATAGTTTTTGTGTTATGCAATAATATTATTATTTTAGGAGGGAAAGCAGTTATAAGGAAAGTTGCATACTCTTCACATTCAACTTACTTCTCTGTGACTTGGTCCTCCTCCCTGCCTCAACCCGCATTTGTAACTGATGGATTATACACTAATGTAAGAGCAGGTTTTAAACAGTACTTAGTCAGCTCAGTTCCTTTTTCCCCTCCTTGTGCATGAGGGGAAAGTGTCCTCAGCTTGCACAGAGGAGAGGCTAGCAGACCAGACTCCAAGGTAAGGACACGCAGCTCTTTCAATACCCCTCTAAACAGAAGGCAGGCCTGAACACGGGGATGTGTTATGGAAACAGGCCACAGAGAGAACTCGTGCCGTCTGCCAGGCTGGTTGCTTGAGGTTCAGAGCAGCCCCGGCACTCGCTGGGGCCAACTGTGTCTTATCATCTAAATGTATTCATCCATCAAGCAAGCCATCTTCTCAGCCATACCTTCCTCCCCCACCGTGTTTCATGTGGCACCATACGTGTACCAACACAGGGGAGCACCTACACACCCAGCCAGCAGGCCCTGCCCTCGCTGGGGGCTGGGGGAGAGGCTGGCCGGCACCCAGAGTTCCCTCTCAAACATGGACAAAGGGCGAGAAGAGACTCAGGCACCATAAGGTACGAAGGAATAAAAACACTCCGTGAACACTCTCACTGTTCGCAGTCTACACTGATATCCTCATGCTTCTTTGCGTTGTGTTTTTCATCATTGGAACACTGGCTGATCTGACATGGATATACATCTATTCCTTAGTTTACCCCAGGGGCCGCATTCATAGTGGGGGAACAGGTGCGTCTGATATTCCTAGAGTGTTTTTTTTTTTTTTTTTTTTTTCTTTCTTCTTCTCTTTTCTTTCTTTTAAGGCAGCTCATCTCTTTTCAAAAGCTTACCTTATCAATTTTGTTTTGTAGTAAAGGCATCTGGACCCCTGCGGAAAGGAAAATGTGCTATTTAATCCATTAGCACTTTAGCTCAAAATAAATAGTGCTAAAAAATGAGTGTTGCTCACAGGCCATTTTTGAAATCTTAAGCCACAAGGGGACTAATTTGGAATTTCCTGTTTAGTACCAGAAGACTGGGGGAAGGGTTAGGTGGAGGTCAGCCCTCAAGGGCTGAAAGGAGATAGCGGCTTGGCTGGTGTGGAGAACATAGAAAAGCTAGATGGGATGCTCGCTGAGCTTCTGGGTGGAAATTTAGATTAGCAACAAGAAAAAAAAATTAAAAATCCCATTTTCTGTATTTCTCCTGGAGTTGGAGATAAACAATCACCCTGACCTTGAGAACCTGTGAGACACATGACTTTTACCCAGCTTGATGGGGGTGATGTGCTGCTTTCTAGTTAGTACACACTGGTACGGAATCACAGACGAGGGACACGGATTCGCCCTGGTGGAGTCCAGGGCGACTTCACAGAAGTGGCATTTGCACTGAAGCTTGAAAAGTGAGTGGGGCTTTGCCAAGCAGTTATGTGGGAAATGTCACTTCAGGCGGCCACAATAAGTTAAGACTCAGGGGTGGTGTGAAATTCCATGCTGTGCTCCTGGATGATCATCTGCCTGTGTGGACGGGGCTCAGGCTGCGGGGCGGGGGAGTGAAAGCAGGCCTGTGTGCGGAAAGAGAAGGGGCGAGCTCAGCGCACCTGGGCTACCGTGGTCAGGGCTCCCGCCCCAGATGACGGTCAGCACCTGCTGTGAGCGGTCAGTGCTCTAGGTACAGAGTGAGTGGACGTAATGGTCCCAGCATAAAATAAATAAACGGGGAATTTCAGATAAAGATGTGTGGCAACAAAAGAGGAAATACGTTGCTACTGTAGGTAATATCTGTGCAGCAGGAAGAGAGGCGGCCTCCGATTGGGTTGTCAAGAAATGTCACTCTAAGAGCAATGGGGTTTGAGTGACAGCTTTTCAGCTGTCATGTGGGCCTGTGAGCCAGGTGCTCTCAGTAAGAGGAAGTCCAGAGTGACGTTAGGATGGCCAGGGCCCGAACTCATGACAGCGCGCACCTTCTGACAGGCTGCATGGGGGAAGAACTCAGCAGCACTTCTGTTTTCTATCTGCCAAAAAGTGAATTTTCTGAGCCATCCCAGGAAACGTAAGACAAAGGGAAATAGGGAGAGAATTTAAAAACTAAATGACCTATCCTCTTCAACTGGTGAAATCCAGTGAAGTAAGTTCCACTGATTACCTGATGCAATAGTTATCCTTAATTTTCTCATTGTAATAATTGTGTAGTATTTATAACATAAATTTTAATTTTTGAAAATTTACACTGACTTACTAGGGGTAAAAATAACTTCTTATCTGCAACTTAAATTTAATATAAGTCAGAAAAAAATGTAAATGGATGTGTGAGAGAGACTGACAGATTAAAGCAAAAGCTTTTGTGGTAACGTGCTAACGCTTGTGTAGCCTGGGTCAGAAGCTGTATTATTTTTGACACTTTTTTAAAAGTCTGAAGTAAGTCAGCATGAACTGCAAAAGAAAAATAGAAGATTAAAATGACAGATGTGAGACACTGATTAGAATTGAAGAATGGGATTTCATCAGAAAATCAGAACATGACTGGGGGAAAAGAAAGAGAAACACATATTTGCAGGGAAGTGGAGTTGGGGGCAGGAGGAAGATGAAGAAGAGATAATCAGGGAAGAGTGAAGGAAAGTGTGGTCTGGTTGGACAGAAGGTGCTCTGGGGCTCAGCCTTCGTCACCCTACGGTTAATGTTCCAGTTGTATAGGGAAGTTGTAAAGACCTCTCCCTCTGCCCTCAGGGCCTTGCAAGAGGATGGGGTGGCTGCAGGCAGCACCATCTCAATCTCAGCTCTGTGGCTCCAGGAAGGCCACAGGTGCTTCCCCTCAGTGAGTTGCCCTGGCCCAGAGGGGCCACTCCAGGCCGGGCTTGCTGGCCCGTGCTTACCAGAAACCAGCAGGGTCTTCACACTCCCACACCACATGTCCCTTTGCCCTCTCTCCCGCTCTCACCTGTAGATGTGCTAAGTTTGGTTTTCTGTACAGAAGCTGCCCGGGCTGCCTTCTGTTGTCAGGGCATAACTGATGCCAGCCCCGGGGTGTGCAGTTTTCAGGGCCCTGGCAGCCCTCCAGGGTCTCATAGTTAGCACTCTGCCTTGCCAACACACTCAGAGACATTGTTATGGGGAAACTGAGGACGTGTAGCCATGTGATAACTGCGGTGGCCTTACAAAGCGTTTGGGAGAAGCCTACCATTTCCTAGAGAACACAATCGCATTGATATCTAGGCTGTGTATCTGCTCCCCAGGGCTGTGTGGATGGTCCATATTTCTTTGTCTAGCAGTTCATCATTTCACAGTGTAAGTTTAAGACAGCGAGTTCTGGCAACAGCTTGAAGTTCCATCTGGCTAATGGAGAACTCACTCTCTGGGTACATATGGGCACCTAACCCCAGTCTTCTTTAGGATGACAGCTGGGGCACGACGCCGCGCTCAGCCTGCTGAGCAGTGTGCAATCTGATTCATCCTCTCCCGACCTGAGAAAGCTGAATTCCCTATTGAGAGCGACTGTGAAATGCCCCATTGTGAAGGCAGCTACACCCACCAACAGTGAATGGTTGCCAATTTGGGGCTATTTAAATTGGGAGTCAAAGGTCTTCTGGATCTTTCCCATCAAAGATTAAATCCCTCATTCCAGGAAAGAGAAAGTGAAACTCCTATTATCAGGAAACTATAGGAGGAACCATAAACCAGTGACACTGATGATCTTTTCCAATTAGGCTTATGCAATTTACAGTGGGAAATACTTAGACGATTGGCTTACATAGTTTTATTTCCCCTTGATATATATTGAAAAGCAATCCATTGGTACTGATTCAACTAAGTCTGATTGCTTTGGCCGGATGGGTTTATTATTCCTCTGTCTTAACGAACTCCCAGTTTCCTAATACTTATAAAATCTAATCCAGTATTTTTAGTTTGGAGTCCTAGACTTGCTCTCTCCAAACGCCTCCTAGGGAATTTCACTACAACACCTTCATACCCACTCAATGCTACAGTTTATCTTCTTGCTAATTTTGATTCTTGCATTTGTTTATTTTTTTTTTGTTTCCCAAGCCTCCCCAGGTACATGGTCCCATTTTTAATTCCAATGACTGTTTAGTCAGCAAATTGAAAGTGTCACCAAATGGAAAATACATTCCCATTCATATGCAAAAAACTGCTCTCTGTTAGCTAAATGATGATAGAAAAATGTATTTAAATCTCTGTGAGCTCCAGATTTATTTCTTATAAAAATGGGATATTCATTCCATAAGGTACTTTTTAATTAAACATTCAACATTCAACAAACTCATAGATGCAAATTGTCCAGCATGACGCCCAGAACAAAGGAAGAGGGTGAGAAAGGGGAATCAGTGGCTTCATCCTGCACAGGACTTGGGCTTCCTCTGCCTCCGCGGTGGCAGCCTTGTCCACTGTCTAAACACCCAGAAGCATTCATCTGTGCCAAGCAGCGCAGAAACTTCACTCTGTGTTATGTTACGTTGTCTCTAGTTGTTTCATGGACATTCACCTCCCAGGACATTCGGCTGGAACCTCCCCTGGTTCTTTCATTTTCTAGTCTTAATATAGACTACTTAATAACTACAAACAGACTTCCCATATTGGGGGTTTGAAGTAGTGGCTCTGCGAGTCTGTGAATTACATAACTTGCCTTACTAATAGAAAAGGGCGCGCTACCCTCCATGTCTGATAAATATGTAAATGAGCCAATTTACAGTAGCTAATAGAGTGTTCCCCACACAGCAGGCCTCTGGTAAATGCTCCCACTCACTGACAGGCAGAGATCACAGAATTCTTGGATTTCCACCAAAAGTGACAAACAGAAATAATTTCCATCTTCTATTAGCTTCCCACTTCTTCAACTACTTTTTCTATTGTCATCTACAATCAGGAAAGCTCAGGCAGTCAGTTGGAAAACATGCTACTGTTTCTACACCCTACGGCAACCACCAACATCCTAGACCACTGAGCACCTATTTTTTGGTCCCCAAAATACGAAAGCCAAAAATCTCAATAATAAATTTATATTTTTATTGAAACTTATTTATTTATATTTGTATATATGTCAGACATACAACAGGAGGTTTACACATACACACACACACACACACACACTCAGTAAAATGACTAGTAAGGTCAAGTAAATTAATGCATCTTTCCTCTCACCTGGTTATCCTGTGTATGTTCCTGCATGTGGAAAAGAACACCTGAAATCTATTCTCTTGGGAGATTTTCAGCATGTGATGCTGCCCCCAGGCTGCCCGTTAGATTCCTGGATTTGTTCATCCTGGGAACATCCTCCAAGTCTGTATCTTTGACCTCCATCCTTCTGCCCCGCCCCGCCCTGGTCACCTCTGCTCCACCCCGTTTCTATTTATTTATGTTTTGTTTTTCTTTAAATGTCACCTGTAAGAAAGATCATGCCATTTTTTCCTTTCTGTGTGTGCTTGTTTCACTGAGCATGGTTTATCCACACCGGAGTATGGTTTATCCAGGTTTATCCACACCTGAGTAAGCGGCAGGGGTGCCACCTTTCAGGCTGAGTGACGTTGCATTCTGTTGTTTCACTGAGCATGGTGGCCCCAGGTTCATCCACACTGCAGTAAGCGGAGGGCTGCCACCTTTCAGGTTGAGTGACGCTCCAGTCTGTGCCTGCATCAGTCTCTTCATACAGCCATCTGTGATGGACACGCAAGCTGTTTTCATGTCTTGCCTCTCGTCAGTAATGCTGCAATAGTCGATATACGTTTATGGACGCTCATGTTTCTTCATCTTTCCTCTTGTGATCATTTTTCATAACTACTACCTGCTTTGATCCAAGCTCCTCCAGCCACTGGAGGCTGGAGAAATACTGGGTCACCTTCTGCATTTCTGCAGTTCTACCCGTTCACGCACAGCTGTTGTGTGTATCCCACCCTCAATCAGTCATTTGTTCAGCAAGCATCAGCACTGATTATGGATAGGCCTTGGATTAAATGCATGGGCCACAGAAATGAGTCTGCACATGGCTCCTGGGAAGATACCTGGAAGGATCAAGCGGGCAACACGGGGTCATTCCTGAGTCTGGACAGGGCTCAGTGGAGACCCCCGCGAGGAATCCTCCTGATAGGAGCGTTCGTTTAATTTCCCTTTAAGAGATTTTTAAAAATCTGAATCATCCTCAACCTTTTAAAATAATTTTATAAACTTTTACACGACAGTATTTCCCCCTTTTTCTATAAATTTTACTGAGATATAATTTACCTACAACAAAATTCACAATTTTTATATGCACCGTTTGATGAGTTTTGATAAGAGTAACACATTATTTCTATGGTTAGTGCCTGGTACTCCCCTCTACGAAATTTTTGCCTACCTTAAGAGTATGCAGATTTTCTTTTTTTCCCCTTAAGAGATGTATAATTCGGGTTGCCACATTTATACCCACCAGCCATTTGGAGTTGAGGTAAGAGTAGAAGTTATTTTCTCCACCTGTTCCAGGAACACGTGTTGACAAGATCATCCTTTACCTCATTAAATCACTCTGGCAATTGCCCAGAAACGCTCATTTTAATATCAAATATGAAAATACAGACTTTTTAAAATTCTGTTCTTTGAGCATAATAAATTCAATAACACTTGAAGTCACCTTTAATTTTATTATTTACAGTTACATATATTGAAAATGTCGTTTGCCCAGAAGTGTGAAACACATTAATCACGATACAATGTTTGACATTTTTTATTCAATTATTATTTGTTGTAATTCCCAGGTTGGGGACTCAGAGAAATGTGCTCTTCTCTTGGCTTGTTTGAAATGGAGACAAATGTCTTAGTTTTATGTCCCCAGAGCAGGGCCTGACACAAGGACTTTGGGGTAGGGAGACGTGTTTAGCTGATCTCAGGAAGCACAGGTGCTGACCCTCCACTGGGGAAGATCGGACAGGCCCCGGGCCTGCCTGGGTGAGCAGCGGAGGGGGTCAGAGCTCGGGAGAGGCTGCCCTGCAGAGTCCCCGTTCCCCCAGCTGTCAGGGGCTTACTGCTGGGGGTCGGCACCTGAGACAGCCCTGGGGCAGAGGGGACGAGGAGCACGGATGCTGCTGCAGGGGTGAGATCGGACAGGGGGTCTCATATATTCTCCTGGGGAGGGGGCCTGAGGGAAAACCCCGAGTTTGGGGTTTCTATACCCTACCGAAACCAGTCTGGTCCAGCAGAGAGCACGGACTCCGCATCCAAAGCCTGGGGGAATGCGGGTAACACAGGGTTCGTGCTAGACCCGGGTTGGGGGGGGAGGGGAGAAGCCTGCAGGGGAACGAGTAAGAAGCCGCCATCCTCGCTGTCCGACATGTCCTCCCTGCGGACCTCCCCGGACACCTGCCACCCAGTCCCTGGAGTCTCGCTGCTCTGACGGAAGCGCTGGCAGCTTAGGAGGGGCACCAAGCTGCAGGAGCGGACAGTGCTACTCACATGTCATCAACTAGCTCATCTGTCCCCTGGAAGAGAAGCACAGGTGCGACATCCTGAGTAAACACTAGTGCGACAATTCTGAGAGACAAGGATTCCAGGAGAAAGATCTCCCAGGGGGTGTGTGGGAACCGAGCAGGGGGAGACGCCACAACCCGCCTCTGACGTCCTGGGCTCACTCGTCCCCATGTCCCCACTGTGAGTTCCACTGCTGTCATCAGGAACGACCACCGGTGTTGTCCTCCGGGGTTCACCTTTGAGACTGACCCTGCGGGATCCCCTCTGCCTGGAGTTCACGGTCAGTTACGGCACTTGGGAAACAGGAATGAGCCTAGACGGACGGCAGGAGATGACCCGGCGCTGCGTCCCCAGGGGAGGGTCAGTACCTGCTAAGCGGGGAGCAGGACTGGCCGCTTCAGGAGACTGAGCTCGTGGATTTGGTACCCAGGATCGTTCCACTGAGGACAGGAGGATGGAGACGTAAGGCTGGACAGAGGACAGAGCCGCGTGTCCCGTCCGGTCCAGGCCCTCCCTGAGGACCTGGCGAGGGCAATGCGCACAGACACTTCCCGAGCGGAGCGAGTCGCCCCAGACCAAGTTTCTCTGGAGAACCTGAGGCTGGGGCAGAGCACGTGGTGAACACGGCAGTGATAGTGCAAATTTCCAAAGGACCAGCAAGATCACTTAATGAGCAAAACATACAATTACCTTCCTTAGTTCTCTTAAGCACAGTTAATAGCTGCTGCCGTTTTCTGGATAAATATGTATTGAGAGATAAGAGAGAAAACCTGTCACCCAAGGCCCTGGCACCCTGCGGGGCCTCCCTGCCCCTCACCAAGCACGTCCTGCGCCCCCCTGTGCTCCCCCACGGCGGCGGGATCCTGTCTGCCCTCGGATAACGAACGCGTCCCTGCTCTCTTCCGCCTCCAAGAGCTGAGCAAGGAAACTGCGGTCATCTGTCCTTAACCTTCTCTCCAGGGATAGAAGAAAGACCCAGGGCGCCGAGACGAGCAGGTTCTCCAGACGGCGTCGCAGCTGGGCACGCTAGCTGAGCGCTGGACAAAGCGGGCAGCTCTGAGCCCTCCGCGGCCAGAAGGCTGAGGCGCCGCCTCTTCCTTCCTCTCACCTTTTCCTTTCCTTTGGACACCGGTGAGGGGATTCCAGGAATTGGTGGATCTTTTCTTGGTGTTGGGATAGAGCCAGAGATTTAATCAGCACTTTGGTGCCAGCTTCAGCTGCTCCCGTCTCAGGGTTTTTCAAGAGGAGACCCAGGGGCCTCAAGGAGCCAAACCCCAGAACACAGCTTGGATGGGTTTGAGGGAGACAGGGCTGCGTAGTCAGGGCTAAGCATGTACAGTGGAGGTTGGGTCAGCGGGTCCAAGGAGGGTCGAGGCATTACCAGGCAGCCTGTAGGCAGGTGTATTTTTAATATGCTGGTTTTGGCGAACAATAAAGGGTCTTAAAATCTAGGAAATACCAGCAGATAGGTAACAACACACTGTAAACAGATGGTGTTTGAAGAATACAAAAGCCACTCCCACATACTTGCCACCTCACAAACAGAAGTCTAAAACTGCATTTATACTCGGTAGCGATTTCTTAGACAGAGGCCTGGAATAATGAGGGTCAACGCCATTCCTGATGTGTTTATTTTTTGGACTGTGTAGCACAAAGCATCAGAGATTAAGATTCCCCAGATCAGGATCTGCTCACAGGACATTCATAAGTGGCCACAGTTTGGAAGAAATTGCTTAGCACTTCTAAACCTTTGTAAATCGAGAACAACAGCAAGGGGGAACCCTCCTTCATGAGGAGGGTTGTCCCAGGAGACGGAGAAACTCACACATGTGAGTGAAATCTCTGCATGTTCACACCCTGTTAATAATTGCTGTGATTTTAGACATAAAAACAAGCAAAATATTCAAAGGTTTTCCACATAAATAAGGAAGCCTTGTCAGTTCAGATATCAAAAACACACAGAAGGTGTATGTGGGTCTCAGGAAAGATATTAAATGGGGTTTCTGCATGCATTGTCCGAAAGTACCCCGATTGTTCACTGTCTGATCGTGACTTAGAGATGTAATTGAGCAAATCTTTTCTGCATTCTTTCAAGAAATCTAATAAAACCAGTTCTAGGAAAAGCCTATATATGGTTAGGGGTCTACTAAAGAAGAATATATATTCAGAATTTTGCCTCTAGGTCCAAATAAATAGATTTCCTTATTATTTCTACAATCTGATCTCCAATGTATCAAACTTGGATAAAATAATAAAAGTAAATGACATCAAAGTAGAACACAGGAGTAGAAAAAAAGCACAAAATTTTTTACAGAAATAATCTAGATGATCTGAAATACCATGGTGAAATTTTCTCTAATAATAATAATAATGAATGCACTGGGGTGTTTACATAGTTCAGCCTCCCGGTCTGCCTCCTTGGGGAGAAGAAATCTCATTCTCCCCTGGGTGGTACCCACCCCACTGCATATGGATGGACCTGAAATTGCCCCCAGAGGGATCGTATCATGGAAAAGTCTCTGCAGAGGGCAAAAGTAAGAATGGCTTCGTGCTAAACTATATTTTCTGCCAGGTAAAGTTTACATTTAAAATGGGTCCTGACCAGCTGGGCTAGCAAAATGAAAACTGAAACCAAAATAAAACAAAACTGTTTTCTTCCCTTTCCATTCCTCATTCAGCGACACTCACTGAGCACCTGCTGCATATAGAGACTGATGTGGATGAATAAGGTTGGAATATACTTTTCCCATTTCTTCACGTCTGAGAGTCAAATTAATACGAAGCATACAGCCCTGGAGTTCATTAAATGCATTACCCCTTTAAGAAAAGAAATTACATCCCAATGATGTTGGGAGGGGAGTAATAGGGAGTCTACAAGGGCAAAATAAAAAGGTAACTATTAAGATGTACCATGAAGAAAAGATAATTTGAATTTTGAAAGTTTGGGGAGGAGTAAATAAAACAACTTCAGGAAGGCAGATGGGTGGGCTGTTAGGAAAATGGGGTGAAATCACCACAGAGCAGGGCAGGTGCAGGGGCCCACTGGAAATGGGGCCGTTTAGCTGGACTGGTGACCGTGTGCATTATACTGTGGGTGAGATAAAATAGAAACATTTGTTCATGTGCCATTAACAGAGGTGTGTTCACACAAGGAAAAGGGAAGGAGACAGGACACATGGGCGGAAGGACACGCCCTCACCCAAACCTGGCAGAGGCGCTTCAGTTTACAGAGGGTCACCCCAAGCAAAGAGCCAGCCGCAGAGATGGCGAGCTGCGGCTGCAAAGTCCATATAACTGATAGTTGGGAGAGGCAGACCTGGACCTCAGATCTTTCTGAAACTGGTATTTTCATGCTTTTGACACTATGCCATGAATCATACAGAGCAATATAATGCTATTTAAAATGCTGACAGTAAATAGGACTCTTAATATGTATCCAGGAGAATAATAACAGTGAGAGAAAGAAAGTCTCGCTGTAATAGTTTTAATAAATGCCAATTCTATAAAATAATGACAAAAATAGTAAATAATATGTACAGAAGGTCCTCTGATAATGCCATTTCATTCAACATCATTTCCCTGTGACACTGATGAAAAAAATCTCTGGGCAGTGCCCCACTGTGTGTGGCCTTTGCAGGATTTCCAATTGTCTGTGTCAGTCTTCTCTGGCACTGCAGCTACCTCCCACATCCCCCAATGTGCATCTTTGCTAATCGGGAGCATCTGCATTGCACCAATCAGACTGGTGTATGACTGTGAGCATGTGTATGTGTGCCCACAAGTGCACACACAGTCAGGCACACGGTGCACCTGCCATAGGATGGCATCCTGATCTGTGTGTTCCCACATGTGCACCACTCTCAGGCACACGTGTGTGCCTGCCTTGGGATGGCATCCTGAACTCTGTGTTCCCACGAGTGCACACACACGCAGGCACACGTGTGCACCTGCCATGGATGGCATCCTGACCTGTGTGTTCCCTTGAGTGCACACAAGCGTGGGCACACATGTACATCTGCCTTGGGATGGCATCCTGAACTCTGTGTTTCCATGAGTGCACACACATGCGGGCACATGTGTGCACCTGCCATGGCATGGCATCCTGACCTGTGTGTTCCCACGAGTACACACACATGTGGGCACAAGAGTGTACCTGCCATGGGATGGCATCCTGACCTGTGTGTTCCCATGAGTGCACACACACGCGGGCACACGAGTGCACCTGCCATGGGATGGCATCCTGACCTGTGTGTTCCCACGAGTGCACACACACTCAGGCACACGAGTGCACCTGCCATGGGGTGGCATCCTGACTAGTGTGTTCCCATGATTGCACACACACACAGACACACAGGTGCACGTGTGCACCTGCCATGCATGGCATCCTGACCTGTGTGTTCCCACGAGTGCACACACACACGGGCACACGTGTGCACCTGCCATGGGATGGCATCCTGACCTGTGTGTTCCTACGAGTGCACACACACGCAGGCACATGAGTGTACCTGCCATGGGATGACATCCTGACCTGTGTGTTCACAAGTGTGCACCTGCCATGAGATGGCATCCTGACCTATGTGTTCCCACGAGTGCACACACACTCAGGCACACAAGTGTACCTGCCATGGATGGCATCCTGACCTGTGTGTTCCCACGAGTGCACACACACGCGGGAACACGAGTGTACCTGTCATGGAATGGCATCCTGATCTGTGTGTTCCCACGAGTGCACACACACTCAGGCACACGTGTGTACCTGCCATGGGATGGCATCCTGACTTGTGTGTTCCCATGAGGGCACATGTGTGTACCTGCTGTGGATGGCATCCTGACCTATGTGTTCCCAAGAGTGCACACACACTCGGACACACAAGTGCACCTGCCATGTGTTGGCACCCTGACATGTGTGTTCCCACGTGTGCACACACACACGAGCACCCGAGTGTATCTGCCATGGGACGGCATACTGTCCAAGTCAGGCTCTTGCCCTGAGTTGCAGGGACAGCCTCTGGCCACACACCACCCTGAGCTGGGAGAATAGGGTGAATAATTACCTTACTTAGTCTTATAATCTTATAAAAATGTGTGTATAGCTCATATTTATCTCAATGTTTAATATTAGCAGCATTATTGAGTCTTATTTAGAAATTTGGTGATTTTTAATCACCAGAAATAGGCTGTAGAGTGTGAACTTTTTTTTATATCCAATAGCTGGTAGTGAAATTGGTTTCCTCATACATTGTTTCACTTATAGTTTCAGTTTCCAAAAACTTATCAATGCTATTAAATGAAGAACTTATTGTATTCCTATTTCAAGCCAATGTTCACAACCATCCCTTCTTTATATGAGTTATTTTCAAAAGAATTCTGAGAGATAGACAATAATATTGTCCCTATTTTGCAGAGGGAGCTGAGGCTTTCAGAGTGGTTAACAGTGTCTGACAAAGACAGACTCACATCTGCTTTATACCTGGACTCTGTTACTTCCAAACACCAGGTATCTGACAACTTTTTCAGTAATGAAATACATTAACACTCAACTGGTATGTTAGTAGAGGACTAAAGTAGAGGTTTTAAAAGTATGTATACAAGCTAACTCCCTCCTAGCAATTCTGTTTTTATCATCCATATCACCAAGTCACACCCATGGCTTTTCCTTAGAAAACTCAATTTTCTCTCCTTATGTTCCTGTCCTCACCCCATCCTGGACAGAGACACCCACAGAGATTCTCAAGATGCTATAGAACAGCTAAGATCAACTCCTCAGCTCTCAGCTCCGGGCCCTTCAACTTTCTTCTTCTGCTCTATATTCCTGCATTTCGTGAGGTCCAGGCCGAGTGCTGGGAGCACAGGACTGAACAAAGTCACAGTTATCATAAAGACATGTCCCCATCCCTCCTGTGGGCACACCAACCCGTGGACAACTGAATCCGTCCTCAGGAGTGTGACACAGGCATGCTGTACATAAGCTGGAGAGGACTCGGGGAAAGAGGCAAATCCTAAGCTGGGTTTTGAACCATGAAAAGGACAATCTTAAAGCTGCTACTGACAGGGTAAAGGGTATTTCAGGGGGGAGACAAAGCCAAGGCAGAGGCATGCTGATGAGAAAATAAGACATGTGATTTAAAAACTGTCACCACATTGGTATTTTGGCTTTTTTCTTTTTTTGAGACAGAGTTTCAATCTGCCAACTTGAGTAGAGTGCCACAATGTCATTTTAGCTCACCGCAACCTTCAAACTCTTGGGCTTCAGTAATCCTCTTGCCTCAGCCGCCTGAGTAGCTGGGACTACAGGCACCTGCCACAATACCTGGGTAGTTTTTCAATTTTTAGTAGAGATGTGATCTTGCTCTTGCTCAAGCTGATCTCAAACTCCTGAGCTCAAGCATTCTGCCCACCTCGGCCTTCCAGAATGCTAGGATTATAGGCATGAGCCACTGTGTCTGGCCCATATTGGCATTTTTGAAGAGTCTAAAGAAAGTCAAGTCCATCAAGAGATGAGGCTGGAGCAAGTAGGTAACAGAAACCAATGGTTAAGGTCACGAAGGTGTAGGTATGCTAAGCAGGTTTGTCCCGATCTACTGGCCTGGTAACCCTTGTCTAAGGATGAGAAGCTTGCTAGTGATTGGGACTTATGATTTGATAATAAATATTTCGATAAGAAATTGATAAGACTAATTGAAATAATAATCAGTACTCTGGCCAACATGAAGAGTCAAAGCACTACTGTGCTAAGCATAGCCACTTTATGGTTTTATTCCTCAGGGCCTAATTAATATCTTGGGGAAGAAAAGGAACAAAGAAGCAATTATGTGTCCCACTGGAATCTATCAAGTCCTCTGTCTAGAGCAAACTCCATAGTTGTCACATCATTTTGCTGACTAGGAGTCATGAATATTTGAGCTGCATAAAGACATGTGCAGAAGAGCTCAGAAATGTTCCCTGTTAGTCAGGCATGTAGTGGTGGCTGCCATGGCAAACTGCCCTCAAAATCATGTGTACCAGGTCACAGCCTCGTGTCTAGCGCAGTGTGGTCAGCTAGCCCAGGCACAAAGAGGGCCAGGCTCCTTGCTGGTCCCTTCCTTATCATGCTGTGGACTCTATGCCATGGAGCTCGTATGTAGGCAAGGGCTGTCCCCACGGTCACTCTACTCACTTTTCTTTGTGCCAGTTCTGAGTAGAAGATGGTGAAGGCTGGCCAGTGTTAACTGGATGCAGCATTTTGTTCACTTGGAAGTTTGGTACCTATTCTGGTGGCAACTAATGTGAAATTCAGGAAGCCTTTCAGTTATCACTCACATCTATGATTCCATCGACATGCTGTCACCTCAGGTCAACTTGTCTCTGATCTCTGCTCTGATATTTTTTAAAAAGGATAGATTAAAGTTGACTCTTGAACAACTCAGGGGTAAGAGGCATGGACCTCCCTCTCTACAATCAAAAATACATGTGTAAATTTTGGCTCCTCCAGAACTTAACTCTAATAGCCAACCTTTGACTGGACACATTGCTGATAACATAGATGGTCAATTAGCACTTATTTCCTATGTGTGTTATATATCAGGTGCTTATAATGAAGTAGGCTAGAGAAAGAAAATGTTATTAAGAAAATCATAAGAAAGAAAGAAATTCAGTATTTATTAAATAAAGTGAATAATTATAGAGGTCTTCATATTGAGTGGTTTGAGGAGGAAGAAGAGAAGAAAGAGTCTGTCTTGCATAACTGGACACATACACTTCAAATCCATGTTGTTCCAGAATCAGCTGTACTCTCTCTAGCTTAAAAATTTGGTATTCATAGGACCAGGTATTCATGTTGCAAAGTAATTTCATTTTTTTTTTTTTTTTATTAAATCATAGCTGTGTACATTGATATAATCATGGGACATCATACACTAGCTTCATAGACCGTTTGACACATTTTCATCACACTGGTCAACACAGCCTTCCTGGCATTCTCCCAGTTATTGTGCCAAGATATCTACATTACACATCTACCAAGTTTCACATATATCCTTGTAAGATGTGACTGCAGGTGCAATCCCACCAATCCCCCTCCCTCCACCCACCTCCCCCCTCCCTCCCCTCCCTTTTCCCTTCCCCTTATTCTTAAGTTGTAACTGGGTCATAGCTTTCATGTGAAAGCCCTAAATTAGTTTAATAGTAGGGGTGAGTACATTGGGTACATTTTCTTTCATTC
>CAUYPK010029204.1:0-12523 GCA_963574355.1 Loris lydekkerianus
GTAAGCTCCGAAAGGGAGGTCAAATTTATAGCTTCTTTTATCGTAAAATGTTCCCCAAATGGTCTTGTCATGAAAAAGGCCAAACATTTGAGAAGTTTAACATGGGCTCTATCAATAGAATGCTGTCAATACAACCAGAAGTCCCAACTCTTTCTTGAGAAATATAAATATGAGGCCCCAGGTTGCTATTTCTAAGGAAACCAGACATTGCCCTTTCTTACTACTGGAGAGCCTGATACCCATCCCAAATTTGGGAGAACTGGGGCCCTAGGTGACTGTTAAGTACATGAAAAAAACTTCCCATTCTGGTTCATGTTTCCATTAGTGTCTGCTGCTTCTGTTTCCTGGTGACCCAGAGGGACTTATATTGTAATAAAATGCAAAAAAAATCCATCTTGTTATGATAGAAATAGCTGACATTTACTGAACAAAGGTCACCATTTGCTAGGTTCTTATGCATGTAACTCAGAAATCCTTACAGAGAGAAACAGGGGCACAGAGATGTTAAGCAGATCTCTCAAGATCACACAGTGAGTAAGTGGCACATGTGGGATTTGAAGGTAAGTTGCTTCATAGACTGAACTGCTCATGGTCACCCTGTACTGGAACACACTCAAAGCACTGCCCAAGATACTGAGAGAGAGAGCGGCTGTATTGGCAAAACCCATACAGTCAGTTAATTCCTTTTATTTT
Source organism: Loris lydekkerianus (assembly GCA_963574355.1). Taxonomy (NCBI): domain Eukaryota; kingdom Metazoa; phylum Chordata; class Mammalia; order Primates; family Lorisidae; genus Loris; species Loris lydekkerianus. The sequence goes on from CAUYPK010029204.1 coordinate 694, forward strand.
CAAAATGTTTCATGGGAAGAAATGTCTGACAGTCTTGGGAGATGTGAAAGGTAGTTCTCAAACAGGATAAATAGTGGAGTTTTGAAGGAATTATAGATATACGGGGTTGTACATGTATGTAGAATATAGAAACTTAGGTAGGCAAAGGAATGAGAAAAACAGAAAACCCAAGAAAGAAATATAAGCAAACTTTGGATAATTCCAGGTTATTTATTTTATTTATTTCTTTTTTTCCATCCACTTCTTTGGAAAAAAAGGAAATATAGGACCTCTGTATTGACAGTCATAGGAATTTATTTTTCAACTACTGTGACAGCTTCACTTTATTTATAAAATGTGTCTGTCTTTGAGATCCTGCAATCTCAGTACATACCTGCCTTCTCATTCCAAGATCCTCCTGAGATGTTAATGATGATGTGAAATAAGATGCACAGATTTGTGCTGTAATTAAGAAATAAGGACTCATAGTTCCATTGATTGTCGTAATTCAGGAACATGTCAAGGATGGGTAACATGTGAGGTCTGTGACACATGAGGAAGAAATGGAAAGCTGGAAGACCTGTCTGAGATAACTCATACAGCCACATGTGCTACCGTAAATTTGTTGATAAAGTTTAGTATCATTTAGAAAATGATTTATTCTACTTGGCGAAATAATGAGAGTATATGAGATCACTGTGTTTACAAAGAATTTCTTTGAGTTTAGACAGGTGCTTTAACTCTTAAATGTCAAAACATTATTCCCTGATGAAGTCACTACAAAAAGGCTGACTTTACACATGAATTATTACTAATAATACTTTAAAGTACATGAACATATATTTTGTCCCCTAATTGAAAACTTCAGTAGTAAAGGAAGGTAGATTTATTTTTATAAGACGGTCATGTGCTCTAACTAAAACATTTACATGAACAGCCTAAATATACAAAAATGGTGTTTGACATTTTTCTTTCTCTTTTTAATCTGCTTTCATTTGTTTCAATAAAATTGTGGGGAAGTTTGAAAGGCACTTTCTTGTTTGGTTTCTGCGAAGAGTGTGGCATATGAAAAATACGTGTAAAATTCAAAATGAGCAGGACCCGTCAGCACTGAGAACTGAGAACCAGCTCCTTAATTTAGCATGCTTCTCAGAGCCTCTAGAATCACTGTCCAAAGTGAATATAAAAAATGCATCTCTCACCCATGGCATAGCTTTGCTGCCTGATGCCATAAGCAGCTCCACAAGTTGAAGTGGAAAAAAGCTGCTTGTGCCTGACTTGTTTTCAAAGTACGTCTGGAATTGAGCTCTTTCGCTTGCTTTCTGAGTGAGCGTGGATGCAGATCAAGTGCCTCGTCCCTGGGCTACTGTTAGAAATAATCCTCCTGGAGATTGTGCTTTGTTAAATCGTTACATTGCCTTTTAAATTTATCTACAAACATTCTAAAAAGACAGAATATGTTAGAACCCTCATACTAAAAGTTTTACGAGGCAGGTGCAAAATTGCTAAGATAGTATACAAAATTGCATTACAGATTTTTTGTGTCTCAAAGTAGAAGATATTTTAGGTCTATGTCAATACCTAAAGGCATAAACACCAAATTGTTTGGCGTTTTGTTTGTTTGTTGGCTTGTTTGTGGCTTTCTTCCTCTGCTTATTCTAACTTTCTAGACTCTTTGCTATGAGTGCTTTAGTAAATAAGTTCTGATTTTTATCCTAAGGCCAGATATGTATTCTTTAATAACCAACATGTATTGATTACTTGTTAAGAGCCAAGTGTTCTTTTTAGCACTCACATGAATTAGCTTATTTAATCTTCATATCAACCCTGAAAGGCATGTGCTATAATTTGCTTGTTTGACGGTTGAGGAAAATCAGCCAAAGAGCCTATTTGGAACTTGAGAAACTTGATCCAGATGCTACAATAAGTCCATGGCAGAGGTGAGTTTTGAACCCAGGATGTCTGCTTCCCTAAACCTAGCCCCTAACCTTAAATACCTTCTTTTGAAAAGTTCAGTCTGAGACATTTCAGTCTTATGTGGCCCATTGAGCCAGATGAAGGTGACGTAATCGTCCCAATTCTTCTTCTCAGAGAATTTCTTTATTTGCTTGTGATCTCTTTAACACGTGACGTGTGCCAAAAGCAATTTTTAAGATGAGATGTGCATTCTGGCATATGCAGAGTAGAAACAAATGATCTTCCCCCTATTCTAGACAACTTGTCTCTGCTAATGCAGCTCAAATGTGCTGTAGCTATTTTGCTGATACTAGTGTCACAAATTAAGATCATGGGCATTTAAATCCTAAAATCTTCCCATTTGGAGGAAATGAAAAAGTAAACTCTTTGAGAAGGACGAATGAGTGGTTCCATAGAGACCGAACAGCCACTACAGTTTAAGGCCAGGTAGGAAATCACCACATCCAAGGACAGTTGATGGAAGAGCTAGTGAGGCGGCAGAGAGAGTACACTATGACAGTCACACAGACCATCACTCATGAAGATACTGAGCTCACTGGGTGTCTCTTTCCCCAGATGCATCCATCTGCTGTAAGTGAAGGAGCTCAAAGTGGAATTGAAACTTCGAACTGTACAGGGATTTTTTTTTTTAATATTTTTAACAATTGCTGCAGAAAATTATAATGAGTTAATATTTTTATGATCTTTATGATTTCTGTGTATTTCAATGAAGTTGCCACAGAAACCCTGTCGACTTGTACGGCACCTCAATTCAGATTTGACAGTAGGCATTTGGGAGACAGGGTGCAGTGTGCATGAGTTTTAATTAATCTCAGGGTTGATAGATGCAAAGTAGAAATATTCTACGTGTAACCCCTGTTTCTCCGATCTTCATCCAACCATCTAGATATTTCTGAAAGTATCCAGGGAATGTCTTCTGTTGGTTCACAAAGGAAATTTAGTGAGAGGTAAGAGCATCTCCTGTCTCCTTCACTGTTTACAGGATTCTTGGTGACTGAGTCCTGCCCCTCAGTGGACACCAGTTCCCCATTACAGTTTACAAGATTGCTATGCAGCTTCAAGAATCATTCCCCATCCTTCCCCACCATTGTCACTGAAGGCTGCCTTAATCCCCCATTGTACTTTAGCCACAGGCACTTTGATGCTGCTATCTTGTCCCCCAGATACTGCTGAGTCACATCAGCCCAGCTGAGTCCTGCAGCTGCAGAGTCGGTGAGCCCAGGTCTGTGCTGTGAAACTAGGAATGTTGTTATCTCAGATTTCTGAGGGTTTTCTGCACTGCTTGGATTCGTCTCACTGTTTTAATAGGTCTCTGTTCTTTAGAAAACTGAGGCCTACATAGGGAAGTAACCCAGGTAAGCAGTTTAAACACAGAATGTCTGTTCTCCTTTGAACACCTGTGGTTTTCATATTGGTCCACACTTGTTGCACTTGATTCTGCTTCCTTTAGCATGTGTTTTTTTTTTGTTTGTTTGTTTGTTTTTATTGAATGTAAATAAACTTCTGATGCTCCCCCTGCCCCTAACAGTTAGGTGGACAGGTCAAAACTCCTTCAGCAGCTGACACAGCATCTACTCAGCCAGGGATTCTTGCTACAGGATGATGTCATGTGGCATCCAGGAAAATATATGAAAGGAATAATGGTTAGTTCTTTGTTGTTCTACTAGTCATGTTGTTGCCAAAAATTTATCACCAAGTATTCATAAGCCCCACAAATATATCTGTTTTTCTCCAGAGAGGGGAGAAAAAAATAATCAAAACACTACTTTCCAGAGTTTTAGTCTTTTAAAGTAACTTCTGTCGTTTGGAGGTTATTCATGTGAAGTCCTCAGCTACCGCTGGTGGAAGACGGGAAAGACGACAGCTGTACTTCTCTCTTTTAGACCTGTCTGTAGCAATATTGTTTATTCAATTTTTTTTTTATTCAATATTTATTCAATTCCAGGGCTTGCAGGAAGTCCCTACTTGCCTATTGCTGATCTCCTGGGAGTGATGCATGAATATTCAGGCTGGTTACCTACAGATCCTACGGATTCTGGTAGAAACACAAGTGTCTTGGTATATGTCATGGAGACACAGGGCTCTCTGTCTCTCTTAAGCGTGCTCCTTATCACCAAGACCCTGTAAGACACTGACATCTTCCCCAAAGTACTCACCCCAAGGGGAAATCTTCACTCTTTCAATTCATCTTTGATTTGCATTTTTTAATTCTTTCAGGTTAGTTGAGGGTACAAAGAATTAGGTTATAATGTTTGCATTTGTCAGGTAAAGTCCCTCTTACAATTATGCCCCCCCTGAAGAGGTGGAGAGGGATATAATTCACCTTTTTTCATTCCCATGAGAAGAGTGTAATGACCTACACTCAGTCCTAAATGGAATTGTGTTTTAAATAAAGAGAAGAGAGAGTGGAAAAGACATTTTCACTCTGAAGAATTTCACATCGTGTCTCCTATTGTTGCTGATCTGTAAGATGCCCATGAGAAAAGGCCAGGGTTTGTGACAGAGCGGCTCCTCTCCCAGACACAGAGGCTGTGCATAAAATCAGCTGGAACTGAGATTCTTCGCAGCAGCAAACTGCACTGTCCATTCATATTTCTTTTCCACCTGTCCTCACAATGGTGTCTGTTTGCTCAGCCCACATGCAACAAGGCTGTGTTTGTAAGTAAAGGCCCATTCATTGGCTGTCTATTTAGAAGTCTTGACAGAACATCTCATGAAAAGCTCCTCCATTCAAATTCCTCTTCAATGACTTGCCCCATTCACCAGAGATGCCAGGGGGAGGGTCCCTAGGGCTTGACTTCTTCCACTTTGGAAAACAAGAAAGCATTTTTTATAAAGCTGCTGACGTGCTGTGATTATTAAACAACAGGTTATAGTAAAAGATTGAATTTGAGGGAGAAACCATCTCTTTTTTTAAATAAAAACTTTATTAAGGTCACAAAATATATTATCTCCCATTATCAGTGGTGTTTTCATCTTTTACAAAAAAAGTTGAGTTGTTCTGTATCTCTTCATTTTGACTTTTTCTCCTTAGGCTAGAACAGCCTCCCACCACCCCCAGGGTTAGTAAGTTGCTTGAGTGATTCTTCTTTAATTTGTTTAAATATTAAAGTGTGAGACAATTATATTTGTAGTTAATTTTGTTAATAAAATCAAAGGACAAAGGACAATTATCCACATCCTATGATTTGAGAAGTGGCTAAAATATTACTTGAGGTATATGGAGCATGGGGAAAATCATCTTTTTGTGTATTTGATTCTCTTTTTATGTGACTTATTCATTTGTAGAAGAAAGCCATTCAGTATTGGATAAGCAACTACTTCAACATATCCTAACAAGTGTATGTGAGGAATTCACAGTGGAGCAAAACAGGCTGGTTTCTGAGCCTGGTTCCAAACATTATCTTTTGTGAGTGACTCTGTTTAGTTTCATCCACCCAGGGTTAAGGGATTTCCCCTGTGGACCTCCTCAGTAACCTATATTTGCTATTTCATATTATATTATTTATCAGTCCTACCTTTTGAATTCTTATAATTTTCTCCCTTTATAATGATTTCTCCATGAGTTTTGGTACTGTGTCTGACGTATTCACTGCTATAATTCTCTACTTGGAATAGCACATGGCAGGTGGTATTTGCCCAGTGAGTATTTCTTGAATGAATGAATGACTAATTCACAGTCTGCCACTCCTCATATTTTCAAAGAGCTTCTTATAAACATTTTCCTAAGAGAAGTAGAGACTAAAAAAAACATGGTGAGGTCTCATTTTACCATGAAAATATTTCGCTTCTTACTTTTGTAGTCCAATATTAAATCTGCATAACAGAATGTTTAGAAGGACACCAACTTTCTGACTTCAGTGAATTTAGAAACTAGTTCGTCCTGGCAATAGAAAAAGTAGGATTGTTGAGTGCTATAAAGGGAAAGAAGCAAAGCCCTCTGGGAATGCAGAAAAGGGAAAATTTACTTTGAGCTATGAGGCTCAGGAAATCTTAATGGAAGAGTTTTAATGGTGAAACAAGTGAGGCTCTCTAGTCTTGGGTACAAAATTTAAGGAGGCACCAAAAAATTCTGTAATCAAAATAAACAATATTTTAATGTAATATTTTAAAAAATCCATGTTATTACCAAAAAATTTATAATGAATAAAATGACAATTTTAAGTAAAGACAGAGTCAGTAAACTGATTTTCCCTCTTGCCTGAGGCTCTATTATGACTTGACATGGCCTCAGTAGCTAATGTTAAGGAGAAGAATGTTTTGCAAGCAGAAATTTAGGAGGGTTTATAACCAGCAATGAAGAGGGAAAGAAAAGATGTTTGGGAGCCAGGAGTGGCTTGAATTGACCAAACAAAAGAACACTTAGTAGACAATAGTACTATTTTAGGTCACAAATCAAAGATTTAGGTCAGAAATGTAGAGTAAGACTAAAGTGTGAACAACTTAGAATCTTTGGCCCCAAATTTGCCATTATTATATAAACAGTAGGGAGCTATTAAAGAGTTTTGAGCAGAGAAAGTAATGTTATATTAAAATAATAAAAATAAATATATTTTTAAAAGTCCAGTAGGAAGTTTAATCTGATGAGAGAATAGAAATCTCTTCTGTAGTTTTTTCTTTTTTTTTTTTTTAAACAGGCAGTTTATGAAAAGATTACATCAATGCCTTTAGATAGACATCAAATTAAAGAAAGAAAGTTTCTTATTTAAACCAAACATTTCTTGATTTTATTTCATCTGTTATACTATAAAATAAGAATGAAAATGCCAGAGAAATTATGTCCTCTCTGAGAGAACACTGCCTGATTAGAAAATGCTTAAATAGAAATCCTAAAAGTTTTTTCTGTATCTTTCAGTTTTCTCTCTCCTGTGACTGATTAGCTTCTCATGTCTCATTTCTGAGTGATGTTTTATTCTTTAGGATATATTAATAGTTTCAAGAAGGTTATAGTCCACTCTCCTTTTCCTCTTAGATATTTATCTATTTGATTTGATTCTCTATTTTTGCTATGATCTGTTATGTGTTTATCTCAAAGTTGAACTCTGAGAAGACAGACTTTGTTTCCTAATTTCCAAGTTTTCAGTCACCTGCACTGCTGTACCCAATTTAAATACATTTTGTTTACATTTAACAGTTTTCTTAAGTGAAACATATATTACATTACAGTAAAGGATCAAGGTTAGGTTTTCAGACATTATTAGGAGCAAGAGCATGATGTTTGCAATGTACTCTCATATAGTTTACCAAAACAAACGTCAATAAATAAAGATAATGGTATCAATAACAAAAGAGTAGAAGTACATAGTTTAGAGTGAAAAATTGGGAAACTCAAAGTATAAAGACAGCAACAATTAAATCTAGTTGGAAGGTATAAGGGGGGGATATTTTTCTTATCTTGCAAATTTTCTCTAAGTTTGTAGATACCAAAGTTGGAGGAGAACTGAGCTATTAAAAAAGATTTATGTGTCCTTATAAATTCATTTGTTTGATAAAATTGGGAGCGATTTTGGGTTAGATAAGTCACAAAATTGGTAAAAAGATGAAATTATAAAAAAAATTATTTAGTGCCTAAAGTAAATGGCATTCCTTCTCTAATCTAAGGTTTTAGGGCCGTGCCTTTCTGGTAGTTTCCTTTTGCCACTTAGAAGTTCTGAGTCATTACACTCATGCAAAACTACTGCTATAATATTTAACTACTTTCTCAATTTTTCTAAAGAAAAGGTAACATTAAAAGGAAAAAAAAAAACTTGCAAAATAATTTAAATGCAAACTCATTTTTTTCCATTATATTTCTCTCTCTGCTTTTCAAGGTTTTCCCACCCACATCAATCTGACAACAAAGCTTTTAGCAACTCGCTAATATCCAGACTTAACAAAGCATTCAACTCGGTTTTCATAAAAATGGGAATTTTTTTTACACTCATTTTATCAGTTTATATAATATTTAATTAAATATAATGATTATAATAACAAGTAAATGGCCTTGGAAAACAATACAACCAGTCCTTGCCAAGCCTGTCCCTAGCACATAGGAGCAGGGTGCCTGTGCTTTCTGGAACACAGCTGCCAATACAGTGAGCTGTGAGAATGAACAGAGTGTTGTATAGGAATAGAGAGTACCAGCTGATCTAGAACTTGCACTAAGTCAAGGACATTTAAAAGGATTTTTTTTTTCACATTCTAATTTTGTTTAAATATGCAAACAAAAATTGAAAAAATCAAATTGTTTAAATTTAAATTGTTGCTCTTCAGTGATGTTTCATTGTTATCAAAGCTCTGATCCCATCCCCTCTATGGCCCTTCTCTACCCTCCTCATAAAAAAAAAAAAAAAAAAAAAAAAAAAAAAAAAAAAAAATTAAAGATCTGGAAATTAAATTTTGCTACAGGTGCACAAGTAGTATCATTTTATATGAATATTAAAAGATGAGAAGCACACTGATATATTGAGGTATCCTATATGAATATTAAATGTGTGAGACCCTAATATGGTGGGGTATTCTAGGGGAATGGTATAAGCAAAATTTGCTAGTTAGATATATATGGTAGAAGATCCTTTGGACTAATGGAGATAGATAGTTAAGAAATTCTGCTTAGCTTTCAGTGACTGGTGATACTGAGGTGGAGGATGGTGTCAGGGAAGGGGTGGAGGAATGCCATGAAGAAAAAGGAAATTTCCTCCCCACTCCACTCTTGAACTCTTGTAGGCTCAGAAAAGAAAGAAAATAGGAATAGAGAGAGCCCAAGGATTGTTTATCAAAATGGATATGCAATTTCATTGTCATTGGACAGGGAGTTCTGTGATAGAGTTCAGTGACCACTGGTAGAATCTGTGTCAGAAAGCCATGGGAAATGTAATGATTTCTTGGTTCTGAGAGGGACCAGGGGTGCATAGGGGAAGAGTGAGCTTAGTTTTCCAAGGACCCAGGTGAGAAAAAAACAGACTGGGCTCATGGAAGGAAATCAAATAAATTAATATAGGCATAAAGCAAAATCAGATAATATTTCAGAGACAATTCCAATGTGTTAAGACTTGCGTAAGCTGAATCATTAAATGTTTTGCTGAGTGTTGCTCCAACAAAGTAGTAAGATTCACAAATCTTAACCTACAATTAAAACTGCAAATTGATAGCAAATGGTTTCTCCAAGGACTTCAAATTCCCAACGTTGAATTCAAATTCGTATCATTCACCCTACTCCCACTGTGAGGTCACTGATCTCTGTTCCCTAGTTCTGTTCATGGCCCCATCATGTCAGCAAAGTTATTTTTGATTCCACCTTTATATATAAGCTGCTTAAATGACTGTGTACCCATGATGTCCTTAGAAAACTTATTCTATTTTCAGACAATCCCAATCAAAACACAGTTCTTGCCGAATTGAATCAAAATGAGTTTTCCCATATTAATCAACCATTAGTTCATTTTTCTTGATCCAACAAAACAAGTTTATTTCCCTTCTTCATGGTAGCCTTTTAAATACGTGAAGAGTTATCAAGTCCCAATAAACAAATTCTTGTCTTTGAAAGGAAAAAATAATCTCATTTCTTCTGGAAAACCTCACTTCTTTTACAACTGCCACGAGGTTATTTGAAAAATTAAATATTTGTTATTAGGAAGAAAGATTTATTTTCCATCCAGTTTGACTTTGATTTAGACTGGTCTTAACATTTCTAAATTCATGATGAACAAAAAATGCACTTTTATTTTACAAAATGTTCTCTCTCTGTATTTGGCGATCCTATTTCCCCATTTATACACAGACCCTCTGGAAGTTGACCTCCCAAGGGACTGTAAAAACTGGTCAATAAACAAAGGTCATCAACATAAAGAACTAGGCCTACAGTACTGATACTATATGCCCAGTCTATGAAAATTAGGTCATCTTAACTAAGTGGGCAATGCAGAGAGTTGGTCAACCATGGTGGTTCTACTGTATGGTAATAGATACCAAAAAAATGGTGACCCTTTTGACAGCAGGGCATAAATTGATAACTGGATAGAGTAGCTGCAAGAAAATTTGTAAGATGTCCTGACATTTTGAGGCAGTTTAGGTGGGAGTGGAAATTAAAAATAATTCAGAAGACTTCACCTACAGTTGTTGAAAAATGGGTGAATAAAATTTATGCAAGATTTGACACAATGTAACTTTAATAAAAAAACCTCTGAGTTGTTTAGCATTATAAGAAAGGTTACTATTCTTGTTTTTACCTTTTGATCTTTTTAATCTGTTTTAAATATTTCACTGCTTTTTAAGTGGTTCTGAGAAAGTATAAAAATCACCAGTCAAGAGAAAAAAATCTATTTACTCTGTGTTCATATTATTTTGTTGTTTTATTTTGGTCTGGTTATTCATAGGCTGTATATTCAACTATGAAACTAAATCACTTGGATTGCTACAGAGTGTGACAGACACTGCCTCCTGTCTATATAATGTCCGTTCTTGTTTCTTCATTATCAATACAATAATGATTGGGTTTAGGTCACTGGTGCTGATTATCCAGCTTTATCCAAAGAAAAGTATAATTTTCCATGCTTCATGCATCACATCTAGGGATGGCCCACATGGCACATTGCTGGCCAATATGATTCAGAAGTTCCTGGAGAGTATAACTTCTGGAACAAAAAAGTCAAAACTTTGCTAGGACAAAAGCCTTCTTTCTCTTTCTTCATGTCTTCCTTCAGTCTATATCTTGTACTTGAACCCTTGAGCTTCAGCCATCATTTTGTTGACAAGCAGAGGAGGAAACAAGAATACAGATTAAGAATTGAATACTAAAAATGGCTGGGCAGAAAGATGGAAAGTCTCTGGGTTCCTGACGACGTTACTGAACCCTCTCAGTAGACGCTGAGTAGCACACAAATGTATTTCTCACCTATTGGCATTTTCCTTAGTGGAATTTTCTCATATTTACAAGTCATTATGTTCTTAACTGATGTAGAGGTAAGATTTTCTCAAAGACCTATCTGGGCTATTAAAGACATAGATCATTAAAAATTAGAAGTAATGTGAAAAGATAATGGTAAAATAGGAAAGCTAGGGGATTCTTATCAGATTCTGATGATTAGTATGTTTTTTAACCTCTTTCTCCTTCTCTCTGTCAAGAGGCAATGGGAGATGTTCTTGTATCTTCTAACACCATATAAAAATAATTGTATATTTAACATGTTTTTAAAAGGTCCACTTTTAAAATCTTACCATGTTTCATATGACAAAAAAATAGAACATTTTTTCCTATTAATTTTGTGAAATGGAGAGTAAACATGCAGAGAACATTTTCCATTTATCATCTAGTAGAAATTTGGTTGATACAAGTACATTGCACAAATAGTTCAGCAAGGATGAGTACACCATTTCATATTTTATCAAAAATGTTTGTTTTCACTTGATGCCTACAAAGCTCCTAAATTTTTATGAATTAACAAGCTGGGTTTTGCTTTTATTTATACTCCTTCTCATCAAACATATTTCTCTTATGCTGGTCAAATACCAATACTTCTTAAGCTCTTCTGAAAAATAGAAGTAAGGGGAATATTTCCTTTATGAGGCCAACAACACCTTGATGCATAACCCAGAGAAAGACAACAAGAGTAGAAAACTACAGGCCATCTCTCTAATAAATATTGATGCAAAAATTCTCAGTAAAATATTAGCAACCTAAATCCAACAATGCATCAAAAAGATTATAAACTGTAAACATGGGGACTTATTCTTGGTGTGCAAGGTTGGTTATAAACTCAAGGTGAAGGGATGGTCATCTATATTCCAGGCAAATGGAAAGCAGAAAAAAGCAGGCATTGCAATCCTGTTCGCAGATGCAATAGGCTTTAAACCAACCAAAATAATTAAGGATAAGGATGGACACTTCATATTTGCT
>CAUYPK010029206.1:0-12138 GCA_963574355.1 Loris lydekkerianus
ATGGCCCTGCCTTCTCCCCGGGGTGACAAAGCAATACTTTAACAAAAAATAAAAAAAAATAGACCGACCGATCCTTTTTTTTTTTTTTTTTTTTTTTTTTTTTTTGCGGAGACAGAGTCTCACTTTACTGCCCTTGGTAGAGCGCCATGACATCACAGGACTCACAGCAACCTCCAGCTCTTGGGCTTACACGATTCTCTTGTCTCAGCCTCCCGAGCAGCTGGGACTACAGGCACCCGCCACAATGCCTGGCTATTTTTTTGTTGCAGTTTGGCCGGGGCTGGGTTTGAACCTGCCACCCTCGGTATATGGGGCCAGTGCCCTACTCACTGAGCCACAGGCGCCACCCGAGAGAGAGATCCTTTAAATAGGAAGTTTATTTACTTGTAATATGTGATATATACTTTCTTTCTTTCTTTGAAAATTTCAGGGAGCTAGAAGACAAGAAAAAGATTCAGAATCTCTTGACTCTTGTGGGAACAGATGCTGGAGAAGTAACTTATTTTTATAAGGAGCCTCCCCACAAAGTAGGTAATCTTTGGCACAGTGAAGTAAATGTTGCTTTTAAAAAAAAACAGGCTAAAGTCCATAACCAAAACAACTTTGGGAGTTGCTAACGAAAACAGAGAATTAGCCATTACAGTCCCATGTCTACCTGAGTTTTCAAACATTTTTATTCAAAAACCTTGAGAAGTAGCATTGTTTACCCTATTTCACTGTTTAGAAGTCTAAAGCACAGGCTTAGCACAGGTAGCTCAGCAGTAAGGACACTGGCCACATACACTAGACTGGGAGGTTGGAACCCGCCTGGGATTGCTAAACAATAATGATGACTACAACAAAAAAAGAGCTGGGGTGGCGCCCATAGCTTAGTGGTTAGGGCACCTGCCACATGTACCAGGGCTGGTGGGTTTGAACCCAGCCCCAGCCTGTTAAAAACAAAATAATAGCTGGGTATGGTGCCTGTAATCCCAGCTACTTGGGAGGCTGAGGCAAGAGAATCTTTTTTTTTTTTGAGACAGAATCTTACTATGTCGCCCTCAGTAGAGTGTTATGGCATCACTGCTCACAGCAACCTCAAAACTCTTGGGCTTAAGTGATTCTCTTGCCTCAGCCCCCCAAGTAGCTGGGACTACAGGTACCCACCACAATGCCCAGCTGTTTTTTGGTTCTAGTTGTCATTATCATTTGCAGGCCTGGGCTGAGTTCAAACCCACCAGCTGTAGTGTATGTGGCTGGCGCCTTAGGCGCTAAGCTACAGGTGCTGAGCCAAAGCAAGAGAATCTTTTTGTTGTTGTTGCTCTGTTTGGCTGGGGCTGGGTTCAACCTGCCACCCTGGGTATATGAGTAGGCCAGCGCCCTACTCACTGAGCCACAGGTGCTGCCAAGGCCAGAGAATCTTAAGCCCAAGAGTTTGAGGTTACTGTGAGGGTGAAATAGTGAGATTCTGTCTCAAAAAAAAAAAAAAAAGGTGGCGCAAGCGGCTAAGGCGCAGTCACATACACCAGAGCTGGCGGTTCAAATCTGGCTGGGGCCTGCCAAACAATGGCAACTGCAACCAAAGAATAGCCAGGCATTGTGGCAGGTGCCTGTAGTCCCAGCTACTCGGGAGGCTGAGGCAAGAAAATTGCTTAAGCCCAGGAGTTGGAGGTTGCTGTGAGCTGTGATGCCAGGGCACCCTACCCAGGACAATAGCTTGAGGCTCTGTTTAAAAAAAAAAAAAAAAATCTAAAGCACAGAGAGGTATGTTTTTAGCTGAGATTAGAAAGGAAAGCAGGAGCAGACTTTGTGTGGGAGAAAGTTTGGTATTTAACTTTCTTTTTTAATCTTTGTTTATACTGATTATGACGGTAATGCATGGCCTTTATTGAAACAAATACACGGAGTACAGGAATCTATTATATAACACTAGCAATCTCTTATAATCCTGTACTCTAGAGATAAACCATTATTAATAGTTTGGTATATATATTTCCAGCTCTTTTCACATTCATATAGAAATATTTATTTGAGGGCGGCGCCTGTGGCTCAGTGAGCAGGGCGCCAGCCCCATATACCGATTGTGATGGGTTCAAACCCAGCCCCGGCCAAACTGCAACAAAAAAAATTGCCGGGCTTTGTGGCAGGCACCTATAGTCCCAGCTACTCGGGAGGCTGAGGCAAGAGAATCGCCTAAACCCAGGAGTTGGAGGTTGCTGTAAGCTGTGATGTCATGGCACTCTACCAAGGGTGATAAAGTGAGACTCTGTCTCTAAAAAAAAGAAAAAAGAAAGAAAGAAATATTTATTTGAATGTATACTATTTTCATTTTTTTACTTTTATGAACAATGAACAATTTCTTTTTCTTTTTTTGAGACGGTGTCTAAGCTGTCACCCTGGGTAGAGTGTTTTTTGTTTGTTTGTTTTTGGGTTTTTTTTTTTTTTTTTTTTGAGACAGAGTCTCACTATGTCATCCTCAGTAGGGTGCCTTGGCATCACAGCTCATAGCAACCTCAAACTCTTAGGCTTAAGCAATTCTCTTGCCTTAGCCTCCAAAGTAGCTGGGACTACAGGCGCCCACCACAACACCAACTATTTGTTGTTGTAGTTGTCACAGTTGTTTTAGCAGGCCTGGGACCAGGTTCAAGCCAGTCAGCCCTGGTATATGTCACTTGCGCCTTAACCACTGAGTACAGGTGCTGAGCCTATGAACAATTCTCATGAGCAGTTTTATGCATATCTACATAGGTATACGTCCATTATTTAACTAAAAGTCCATGTCAAAGAACTGCCTTTTTTTTTTTTTTAGCATACATTTCTAAATAGCCCTGCAATTTTATTTTATATTTTTATTTTTATTTTTTATTTATTGGGTTTTTTTGGAGACAGAGTCTCACTCAGTCATCCTGGTGGTGAATGCCACGGCGTCATAGCTCACAGCAACCTTAGACTCTTGGGCTCAAGCAATTCTCTTGCCTCAGCCTCCCAACTAGCATCCACCACAACGCCCAGCTATTTTTTAGAGACAGGGTCTTGCTCTGGCTCAGGCTGGTCTCGAACTCCTGAGCTCAAGTAATCCACTCGCCTCTGCCTCCCAAAGTGCTGGGAGTACAGGCATGAGCCACCATGCCTGACCCATATTTTTTGTTTTTTAATATATATCATAAATACTGGGTTCTATCCATTTGTTACTTTTCCTGTGTGATCTCTCACATGTATGACATCCTTATGTGATTATGTCAATTTTGAGAAATTAAACTTATAATAGTAGTTGCTATAGAGATAAGGCTAAAAAGTAAAATATCACATTTATGGAGATCTACTTCTATGCTCTTTTGTGCTTTTTCAGGTCAGCATTTTCCAAAAGACTATCCAGACAGGTGAACAGAAGGAGTCTTCAGCTTTAAAAACAGGTAACAAGTATACTGTGTATTAGGAATCTCATTGACACAGAATTGGAAATCACAGTGTGTATAATTAGAAACATTTTCCTCCTATACAGTGATAATTGATGTTCATAATGATGTCTCTAGTGGTCTAAGATCCCAGTGAACTTCTTGAATCACCCCAGGAATTTTTAGTGTTGCTAATTATTAAAATATCCCTATCTTTTGAAAATCATGTAGTGTGTCATAACCAAAATGTCTTATTTTCCCTATTCCCTGTGTATTCTGATTAAGTTGGATTTTACCAAGAAAATAGATAAAACTCTAAAAGGAAATTTTGTAGTGAATTCTGTTGAAAGGTGACTATGATTATCTAGGTGATGTCCTACAGAGTTCCCTTATAGAGAGTCCTATTTGAAAAGTTAAGTGCTCTAGTTATTATTTATTTCCTTTTTTCTTTCTATCATTCTTTTACAGGTAAATGAGTCTGAACTCCTCTGCACGGGTAATTTTGATGCTTGAATAGCAAAAAGAAAAAGTCTTCTTGCCAAATTTGTTTTCTTTTCTTTTTCTTTTTTCTTTTCTTTTTTTCTTTTCTTTTTTTTTTTTTTGAGACAGAGTCTCAAGCTTTCACCCTTGGTAGAGTGCCATGGCGTCACAGCTCACAGCAACCTCAAACTCCTGGGCTGGAGTGATTCTCTTGCCTCAGCCTCCCAAGTAACTGGGACTACAGGTACACACCACAATGCCTGGCTATTTTTTGTTGCAATTGTCATTGTTGTTTTAGCTGACCAGGGCCAGGTTAGAACTTACCAGCCTCGGTGTATGTGGCTGGCCCCCTACCCACTGAACTATGGGCATTGCCCTGAATTTTTTTTGTTTTTTGTTTTATTTTTGGAGACAGAGTCTCAAGCTGTTGCCCTGCTTAGAGTACTGTGGCGTCACAGCTCAGAGCAACCTCAAACTCTTAGGCTTACGCATGTTTCTTGCCTCAGCCTCCCAAGTAGTTGGGACTACAGGCACCCACAATGCCTGGCTATTTTTTTTATGTTGCAGTTGTCATTGTTATTTTAGCTGGCCCGGGCTGGGTTCAAACCCGCCAGCCTCAGTGTGTGTGGCCAGTGCTCTACTCACTGAGCTACTGGCGCCAGCCATACCCTGAATTTTTGTTTTTGTTTTAGATCCTAAAATAAGCAAAAGAAAACCGGCAATGAGAGAGAGGGAAGAAAATTCTGAGCCTTATGAAAGAGACAAACAGATACTCATCCTACAGGTAAAAAACTTACTTTGACAGACCAAGTTGGTTCCACAATTTTAGTGTTTATAACATACTTTCAGTATCATGTAAGTATTGCCTTGCACATGGGTTACATCTAGGCATCATGTGATTAAGAAAACTGAGCTTGCTCCTAATTTCCAAGAGTTTGTTTTTTATTTTATTTATTTATTTTGTCTTACTCTGTCACCCTAGAGTGTCGTGGCTCACAGCAACCTCAAACTCCTGGGGCGGCCCTTGTGGTTCAAGGAGTAGGGCACCAACCCCATACGCTGGAGGTGGCAGGTTCAAAACCAGCCCCAGCCAAAAACTGTAACAACAACAACAACAACAAAAATTAGTCAAGTAAGCAACCTCAAACTCCTGAGTATGAGCGATTATCTTGCCTCCTGAATGGCTGGGACTACAGGTGCCCACCACAATGCCTGGCTAGGTTTTTTGGGGTTTTTTTTTTCTTATTTTTAGTAGAGATAAGATCTCACTTTTGCTCAGGCTGGTCTTGAACTCCTGAGCTCAGGTGATCCACCCACCTTGACCTCCCAGAGTGCTAGGGTTACAGGTGTGAGCCACCACACCTGGTTCAAAAAGCTTATATTTTAAAACTATCATTCTCAGGCTGGGCTTGGTGGCTCATATCTGTAATCCTAGCATTCTGGGAAGTCGAGGTGGGTGGGTTGCCTGAGCTCACGAGTTAGAGACCAGCCTAAGCCAAAGCCAGAGTGAGACTTCGTCTCTAAAAGAATAGCTGGGGGTTGTGGTGGGCACTGTAGTCCCAACTACTTGGGAAGCTGAGGCAAGAGAATCACATGAGCCTAAGATTTGGAGGTTGCTGTGAGCTGTGACGCCACAGCACTCTTCTGAGGGTGACAAAATGAGATTCTGTCTCAAAAAAAAAAAAAAAAAAAAACTACCATTCTCTATTTGAGCATTCTCTAAGTGCTATTCTGAACCTTTTATTCAATATGCTAAGCCCTATGCAACAAAACATCATAAAGTAAGGATTCACTTGGTGATTGGCCTAGGGGATGCCTAAAGAATTTCAGAAGAAAGCTTGTCTATGTGGATAGATTGACATTTGGGGGTATATCCATTTACTTGTTACATGGGTTCTAAAGGCTAACAAAATAACGAATTATTCTGTTACCTCTTGGTAATTGCACATCATTTAGATCTATGATTTTTCATGTAGTTTCCTAAAGTTCCTGCCCTTATTGGAGTGAGGCTTTATTGGTTTAAATGACAGTTTCTGCATTTGGCCATCATCTCCATGTGGAGGCATGACAGCCAGACTCAGAGCAAGAAATTACACTATATTCATTTTGTTCTACTTTTGAAACCAAAAACATAAGAAGTTGTTCTGTTGCTATACAACTAGTGTGTTTTAAAAGGGAGATAGTCTGGCTTGGTGCCTGTAGCACAGTGATTACGATGCCAACCAAATACACCCAGGCTGGCAGGTTCAAACCTGCCCTGGCCAGCTAAACAATAATGACAATTGCAACAACAACAACAAAAAATAGCTAGGCATTGTGGTAAGTCCTGTAGTCCCAGCTTCTGGGAGGCTGAGGCAAGGGAATCACTTAAGCCCAAGTGTTTGAGGTTGCTGTGAGCTGTGATGCCACGGCACTGTATCAAGGGCGATGTAGTGAGCCTCCGTCTCAAAAAAAAAAAAAAAAAAAGGGGTGGGGAGATAGTCCTAAAAGTCCAAAAGAGAGACAGTAAAATGTAAAATCACAGGGTGGAGGAAACCAGATTTGGATAGCTTTCCTTGTGTGATGTTATTAGGCCTAGAGTAGGGTGGAAAAATACCAATTAATTCCTGGCAAATTTCTGGGCCGCAAGCCCTCAACAAAATGGAGTAAGTCTGGTTCACTCCCAAGATAGATGGGAAAGTACTCACTGACTTTTTGCTTGACTAACTCCCCCGAGAAACAGACTGTGAAGTACCAACTGTTTCTGGACTGCCCTTTGAGAAATACCAGGTGGGAATAGCACTGAAACAAAGATATGTGACTAACTGCAAAATTCTGCTTCTGTACAGTGCTTGCTAACCTACCTGAATGCACCTGGGCAGCCTGTGTGCCAACCAGATGCAGACCAAGCCTTAAAAACCCTACCCCTTAAGCCCTTGGGGCTGCTTTCTGAACCCCTGTGTTGGGTATGAGGCAGTTGCTGGGCAGCTCTTCAATAAAGGGACTCTACTGTGAATTTGGCTTTTTCGGCAGTGTGATCTTTGTGGAACTCCTGGGCATAACATTGTGGATCCTGGGCTTGGTGTGGACAAAGGACGTACTTTTGTGTAGCCTGACCTGATGTATAAGACATTACGAGGATTAGGGTTGAAGTTTTTCTGCTATTTGTTTGCTACTGTGTTATTAGAGTTTGTGTTTGTTTTGTAATTTTTTTGGAGAAAGGCTTTTATCAGTATGAAGTAAGTGGAAACAGGAGTGGATACCTCACCCTTTGTTGGGCTGTCTAGGTAGGAGCGCTGCAGGCTCAGCTGGAAGAGCAGACGAGGCTTTCTAGAGAACAAGTTGAAGGACTCATGGAGGATAGACAAATTTGCATTGAGGAAATACAAGTCCTACACCAGAGAAATCAGGACAAAATCAAAGAGCTTACCAAAAGGTGAGTGTCCAAGAAAGTTGTACCTGAAGGTGTTTTATTTTTCTGAGTGGCTTAAAAGTTCTGTACTTTAGCAGCATAGGCTCATGGAACTAAAGGGACGTTGAAAAAAATGTCTTCTTCAGACATCCCTGCCTCTAGGTAGGTGAGTGTCCAGGCTTTTCCAGGTATACAATAAGTCTCCTCTTGAAGAGCTGGTGAGTATTCTACACATTCCTTTTAAATCATTTTAGTGTTTTAGCTTGATTCTAGTGGTTAAGAAATGTTCTTTTATCCACTGATAAAGTGATTCAAATATAAGAAGGCCTTCTTTTGTTTGACCCTTTGTGAATAAGGAAAATATGACTTGGGCGGGCCTGGGGGCTTATGCCTGTAATCCTAGCACTCTGGGACACCGAGGTGGATCTCCTGAGTTCAAGACCAGCATGAGCCAGAGCAAGATCTCATCTCTAAAAATAGCTGGGCATAGGCCAGGCACGGTGGCTCATGCCTATAATCCCAGCACTCTGGGAGACTGAGGCCGGTGGATTGCCAGAGCTCACAAGTTCAAGACCAGCCTGAGCTAGAGCGAGAACCCATCTCTAAAAATAACCAGGCGTTGTGGCAGGTACCTGTGGTCCCAGCTATTTATGAGGCTGAGGCAGGAGAATCACTTCAGCCCAAGAGTTTGAAGTTGCTGTGAGCTGTGATGCACTCTACCAAGGGTGACAAAGACTCTGTCTCAAAAAAAAAAGGAGGGATGGGGGGACATGACTTGACATACCTGTACAAAAAAATCCTAAAACTCTCCATGCTTGTGTTCCTTAACTGCTTGCCTTTCTTTGCTTTTCTGCAGTCTGATCTCATCCCTTCCATTTTATTAAATATGCCCCCCCCCTTTTTTTTGTAGAGACAGAGTCTCACTTTATTGTCCTCAGTAGAGTGCCATGGCATCACACTGCTCACAGCAACCTTCATGTCCCCGGCTAAGGCTATTCTCTTGCCTCAGCCTTCCAAGTAGCCAGGACTATAGGCGTCCACCAGATGCTCAGCTATTTTTTTTTGTTGCAGTTCAGCCGGGGCCGGGTTTGAACCTGCCCCCCTTGGAACATCTATATGGGGTATATGGGGCCAGCGCCCTACCCACTGAGCCACAGACGCCACCTTTTTTTAAAATTTCCAATTTTTTTTATTTTCTTAAAATTTCACATTAATATGAGGATACAATGATTAGGTTACATTGTTTGCATTTGTTAGATAAAGTCAAAGTTGTAGTTGACCCCTTTACCTAGGAGATGTGTTGTATGCCCTTACATTGTATTCATTAGGTGAGAGCTTACCAATCCCCCTACCGCCTTCCCTGTACCTCTGCCCCACACCCTTACCCCTAAACACATCCTATCTAACTTCTTTTCTTTTTTTTTTTCTTTTCTTTTTTTTTTTTGGCAGTGTTTTGCCGGGCCGGGTTTGAACCCGCCACCTCCAGTGTATGGGGACGGTGCCCTACTCCTTGAGCCACAGGCGCCACCCCCCCAATCTAAGTTCATTATTACCTTCTTAATATCTAAGACCAGTTACCTCTTTTCATTCCTTATTGTAATTAGTCTCTCTGTGTATTTTACATCATTGATCTCTCCATCTTTGAAATTCATCTCCCTTGATTTCTATAACACCTGTCTGTCTTGGTTCTTCGACCTATCTAACTATCCTGTACCATAAAGACAGCCTTAATTGAATATGTCTGAATACCTCAAATTTACCATTACTGGGGCCGGGCACAGTATAATCCTAGCACTCTGAGAGGCCAAGGCAGGTGGATAGCTTGAGCTCACGAGTTCAAGACCATCCTGAGCAAAAGCTAGACCCTATCTTTACTAAAAATAGAAAAAAACTGAGGCAAAAGGATCGCTTGAGCCCAAGAGTTGGAGAATGCTATGAGCTGTGATGCCACAGCACTCTACCAGGGCAATAGCTTTAGACTCTGTCTCAAAAAAAAAAAAAAATTACCAATACTGAAACCAAACTGTTTTCTCTCCCAACAAATACTACCACACTCCCTAATCTCAAACCTACTGCTTCATTCTTCACTTCCCATTCAGCTTTCCAAGCTTGAAGCTTTAGGATCATCCTCAACTCCTAATTTTCTTATTCCTTAATTCCAAATCTTACAGATTATAAACCTAAGAAGCCCCCCAAATCCATTCTCATTCTTTCCACATTGAGTCAAACTGTTCCTTTCTTTAAATTGTTGCACTTGTCTAACTGTTCTTCCTGTCACTTTGTCTGTTTGTATTCTACAATCTTCCTCACTATGAATTACTTATTCTATTAGGAGTTATCAGCTGCTTAAAGACATTAAGTAGCTCTCCATTTACTTTATGATAAAGTCCTGACACCTTAGAGTGAATCATTAGGAATGTCATCATCTGACACTAGCCTTTCAGCCTTGGTTCCTCCCATTTGCTGTAATTCCCCTTTGAATTAGCCACACTAATAATATTTTTTACATGATACTTGTTACATAGTAGGCACTTTGCTGAATAATGTCACCCTTTCCTGAAGACTTCCTCACTCTGAATTAAGTTCTTCCTCCGATTCCCATAATGATTAGTGTGCCTCCATTATGACACTTGTCACCACGTATTATGTCTTTGGTCTCAAGGCTTTCTTATATAGTTTCTGCCCTGACCTCTGTGCACAACAGGCACACAATGACTATTTATTGAATACTTGATGGTCTTTATCAAGTTCTACCTCACTGGCTCTTTTCTGCATTAGACATCCTAAATTTTAAAATATTTTTTCATGTTACATTCTTTACTCTTTCATTTTTTTTTCATTGTTTTTTCAAACTTTTGTAGTGCTTTTTTCTCCATTCGAAATATGATGATTAAGGGCAGTGCCTGTGGCTCAATGAGTAGCGTGCCGGCCCCATATACTGAGGGTGGTGGGTTCGAACCCGGCCCTGGCCAAACTGCAACAAAAAAAATAGCTGGGCATTCTGGTAGGCACCTGTAGTCCCAGCTACTCAGGAGGCTGAGGCAAGAGAATCGCTTAAGCCCAAGAGCTGGAGGTTGCTGTGAGCTATGATGCCATTGCACTTTACTGAGGGCGACAAAGTAAGACTCTGTCTCAAAAAAAAAAAAAAAGAAAGAAAGAAAGAAAGAAAGAAATATGATGATTAAAATTGGGCATGAGGGCTGGGTGTAATGGCTCACACCTGTAATCCTCGCACTCTGGGAGGCTGAGGTGGTTAGATTACTTGAGCTCAGGAGTTTAAGGCCAGCTAGAACAAGAGTGAGACACTGTCTCTACCAAAAATAGAAAAAATTAGCTAGGCATGGTGGCCTATATCTGTAGACCCAACTACTCAGGAGGCCAAGGCAGAAGGATTGCTTGAGCTTAGGAATTTGAGATTGCTATGAGCTTTAATGATGCCATTGTACTCTACCCAGGATAACAGAACAAAACTCTGTCTAAAAAAAAAGTGGGGCAGCACCTGTGGCTCAGTGAGTATGGCACTGGCCCCATATACTGAGGGTGGCAGGTTTGAACAAAGCCCTGACAAAACTACAACAAAAAACAGCCGGGCATTGTGGTGGGCACCTGTAGTCTCAGCTACTCAGGAGGCTGAGGCAAGAGAATCGCTTAAGCCCAGGAGTTGGAGACTGCTGTGAGCTGTGACGCCAGACACTCTACTGAGGGCAATAAAGTGAAACTCTGTCTCAAAAAATATATATATGTGTGTGTGTGTATGTATATATGATGTGGTACTCAAGTTAGACTCTCTGATTAATGCAGGGTAGAAAATGTCTTTTGGTGGCTTGGTGCCCATAGCACAGTGGTTACGATGCCAGCCACATACACTGAGGCTGGCGGGTTTGAACCCAGCCTGGGCCTGCTAAATAACAGTAACAAATGCAACAAAAAATAGATGGGCATTGTGGCAGGTGCCTGTAGTCCCAGCTACTTGGGAGTCTGAGGCAAGAGAATCACTTAAGCCCAAGAGTTGGAGGTTGCTGTGAACTGTGACGCCACAGCACTCTACTGAGGCCACATAGTGAGACTTTGTCCCAAAAAAAAAAAAAAAAAAAGAGAAGAAAATGTCTTTTGGCCTTTGTAGGCAATTTCTTTTAACATAATGGAATGTGTTTGCATTTGGCCAGTATGTCTCCATCTTAATTTTTATTTTTGGTATTTTTGTAATTAAGTATAGCATCTTGATTTTTCATTGGATTTTGTTTTTAAGGGACTGATATTTTAAATTGTCAGAGTAATATATAATTTTATATCTGTTTTCTAGAATAATAATAACCTTACTCGTTTAGCATTCTCTACATATCTGAGTACATGATCAGTTCTTTCCATCAGATAGATCATCCTAAGAATATTGAATGACATGAAATGCAGGGCCATTAATGACTGCCCTTTGGGTGTCACTTTCAAACCACCTGTATTTTAACAAGACTATACTTTCCCAGTTTGTAATTGAGAACATAATGTAAGATAGAATAAAATAACTCATTGAAAGCAGGAGACAGCCTGGTGGTAACTGGATCAGTCTACACACACACACACACACCCTGACTAAATATATATATTTATCTGGTGACATTTACTCTACTTTGTGCCTGGCACTTTTTTTTTTTTTTTTTTTTTTTTCACAAATAGGATTCTTTATTTGTCATTATAAAAAGCCTGAATTTTAGACAGATTATTGGACTGGTGGTTCATATCCATCAGCGC
This sequence comes from Loris lydekkerianus, assembly GCA_963574355.1. Taxonomy (NCBI): domain Eukaryota; kingdom Metazoa; phylum Chordata; class Mammalia; order Primates; family Lorisidae; genus Loris; species Loris lydekkerianus. Next base: position 11,992 of record CAUYPK010029206.1, read on the forward strand.
ATTCAACTTTAGCACCTGTCTCGTCCCCAGTAGCTTTTCCAGAGCTAACTACCTTCACCATGAAGCTCCATGAGTTTTCCCAATTCAAACTTGGGTTTCTTTAGCATTTTTACTTTTCTAACAAAGACATCATGGAGAGGATAAATA